>LJPK01000197.1:215319-366132 GCA_001430945.1 Amauroascus niger
GGCGTCTGTTCTCACTATGTAGTTCCCTGAGAGAACGCGCTTGTTACTATTTTCTTGATCATGGAATCTAGTGCATCTACATGTGTGGACTTGGTTTAAAAATCTGACTTGTCTCTCTCTTTCTCAATCTACAGCTTTCTCTCACACACTTTTGTGAGGTCCATGGCCCGACATCCATCCTCTGTTCACAGGTCGCCCCGACGTCATGCCCGCAATGCGACCCCGACTCGCGCGACTTCTCCCCGAACGATACTCCCCTATCCTCACACTCTGGCACGTCACCTTCATCCCTCTCACGCGACGGCTCTAAACGACATGTGAAATCGGGCAAGCAGTCACTGGCTGCTTCATCTGTCGGTTGCCCAAGCACTGAACATCTGGAGCCTCTCGCTTCGCCAACTGCTTCAGCACCTGTTGCTGCCGTCAGGATCGAAGATCATCCATGGTTCCTGAACGGGCAATACACCAAGGTCGACATCGAGAAGTTCAACTGTTTTGGCGGAGCGGAGGGTGATACCTGTGCGAGCTGCACTCTTTCCATTCCTGAAGACATCAGCAAGCAGCTTCCGCCAGGAGCTCCCGGTACACTCAAGGAGAATGGCCAGGGTAGAAATGGAAGCCCGGTGCTCAGGTCCAGAGAGATTGTCTACTCTTGCCATGGAAGCCAGACTGCCTTTGACGATCCTGCGCACGACTCGCACGCCCACCACTCAAACGCAACCTCTGTCCGGTCCTCGTACTCCACCGAATCCTCATGCCATACTCACATCGTGACGTATTTGTCGATGCGTGGACCGCCGAACCCAGCCGAGTACGCATTGCTGCGACGAGCTTCGATCCGTACGCTGAGCTGCGAATTCCTACCCCGTGGCCTCTCCTCCGGCCCGCTTTCATTCGGTGATCCGGCTACGGGATATACCATCGCTTACGTTTTTCGTCTTCCAGACCCGATGGCACGAGGAAAGAGACGGAGCTACGCGCTTGTTGCGTTGGCGGGAAAAGATGCAGGGAGGGCCTTTAGGGCGAGCCCGATAATCTGGCGTGTATTCAGCCATATCGCAAGTAATCTCGTGAGCTCGGCAGAGAGATCACAAGAGCAAGAGAAGCGCCGGGATGCAGGCTTACACAACGGAGCGAACACGACTGCCGCCCGGAATTACACTCCTATTTCCTCCTTCCTCACAGGCCGCACAGTCGATCCCGATGGTCAACCTCGGCGCGCTGGGCAGATCCGAGCACGAAATCTTGCTGAAATCGTGGGGAACGAGTACGTTTTCGCCGAGATGCACGCTCAGTTCGTGGCTCTCCTCCAGCAGCTGGGAGGCATGTTTGGCGGAAATCGTATTCCCGAGAATCGGCTGAATCCGGAATCTGCGAGCGAAGAAACCGAGGAATATTTCCCTCGTCCCGCTGCACGTAGCGCCCAGTTACCAATACGATCAAAGGGTGCACGAGGCAGGAGCCAAGCCGGAGTGCGATGCGATTTTTCCAATTCGCCAGTCCAACCATCTCTGGCACCCAAACCTATTCCTATCTCTCATCGACGACATTATGCCGCATAGCTTCTTTTTTGACGACCCTTATCATTTACTTCTGCCATGTACCATACTCAGTGATACCCCTTCTGTACTACCTTCTTCTTTCTACTCAACGAAACCTTTTGATTACGGCGAAAACCTTACCTCATTATACGGATTTGAGCGACTGCAGTTATGGGATTGTTGTTTTACTACTTAATTTCACTTTTATCAGGGAATTACTGCCTCTTTCTCTGACCGAACCCGATTTCCTATCACATGTCATCGATATTATTGGCAGTGATCAAACAATCTCCCTACACCATTCCAAATCGAAATCCTGATTCTGTCTCAGCTAGCTCTAGCTCGACGACATCGAACACCACGACTATGGCGAACGACGATTGGCTCTCCCAACGACCCTCTCCCTGGCCAAGTTACTCAACAGCCTGGATTGAGAATAAATATTCCACAGTTCTCCCTTCTTCGCTATGCCGCCCTTCGATTCTTCAAATATTACACAGGCTTGGGCGTTTGGAATGTGGGCATTTCATTATAGACACTTTTTTACCCTACTAATCTCATTTTAATACCGATGGTGAACGAACGACGAAATGCGGAGAGTTTTTCCTTCTTCTTTTCTATTTGCCGGTGAGGATGCTGTTCAGTCTTGTCATGCTTGGAATGAGTCGAGTTTTGGCTCAACAACACTACTACACAAGGCTTTCTCGAGGCAACGGCTTGCGGACTATTGAGACTGTTTATTTTCCTCCTTCTTAGCGAATTTCCTTCTCTGCCTCCCTTGAATTTGTTGTCTTTCTACGTGCATCTCGTTTTTTGCTCTTTTTGCATCTTTTTTCCTTATCTGGGTGGGCGGCGCTGCGATTTTTTTTGATTTTAGCATACTGCCTTTTTTTTATCATGCATAACTGGATGGGAAACCAAAAGGATAACTATACGGCCAACGACAAACTCGGTGCTTTTAGATAGACTCGGGCTGCTGGTTTACTACTTTAAGTTTTCTTCCGCTTTCCTGGGCTGCGGGTCTTTTCTGGGTCTCTCTGTCTCTCTCTATACAAATACAAAACAATGTTTTAAATCGTCAATTATCCATTCCTCTGCATATATTGGGTACGTAGTTGATCCAAGCAGGGCCGGTAGGGTTGCTTCAGCCGGCTCAAGCCGCTCTGGACTCTGGAGGTGGTGTTGGATATGTGATATTCCGTCTTGCGAATTCGGGTGAATGTTATCAGTAACTATCCTCCGCCAGAGGAAAAGCAATATAAAAGGAAATCTCTCATACTCAAAGCGCATATAACCGAAGGAAGTGGAGAGAAAGGGCTCCCTGTCCAGGTGCTCTGCACTTTAAGCCACTTGTTGAGATCAGCCAGTTCCCATGGCCACTTTTTGAAAATGTGCTTGTTTAGTTAAAGGATGAGTTGCTACGCAAAACTCTAGTGATGTCTGAGTGAGCAGAGCGACTTTCAGAGTGATTTTCAAAGTGAGCAAGACAAATTGACTGTTCCGTGGGTGAGTAATTACGGAGAGACGGAGATGATAACTAAGTAAAGAACGGCCTGCTTTCAAGTATTTTCTCAGTGAATCTCTGCCAGATCTCAAAAGGTCCCATAACTCAGTTGGTTAGAGTGTGGTGCTAATAACGCCAAAGTCGAGGGTTCGACCCCCTCTGGGACCATTCGAATATCCTTTTTTTGTTGGACAGTGTTAACTACACGAGCTGCGCTCGACCCTTTTTTACTTATCTGGCAATGTGACTGTTGCAACCGTACAAAAAACTAGTTAACTACCTGTTCCAAGGTTAGTTTAGTTACTTTGAGTGGATAGATTAACTAGGTTAGCTATTGGAAAGCCAACGGGGGGCACGCGACTCCAAACAGAAGCAAATGCTGTTGTGACGTTGTCGTTCGACTCAAGTTTGAGATCTGATTTAAGCGGAAGAAAATGGGCACAGCCAGACTTTAGAGGCCTGAGCGGAGCTGGGTTCAATATTTTTCTTTGTCTCCCCCTTACGTTTCTTTTTCGCAGCATGGAGTCCTAGCAGCGCGGCTGATCGTCTTATGAGGGTGTTCTCGATTTGTCCGGTCGTTTTTTCAGATACCAGTCAACTACCACCATCAAACATCTTTTGAGGGCATCATCTAGTTACTTCTCTGAATTGACACCCCTTGACTGCAGGCCGGAACTCTCCCGCCAAGAAGGGATTCGAGAGAATCATCATAAATACTTCGGCACCACCAGCAACATCAACTCCGGCGACAAGTAGAAACGCGATTTGCATATCCGCCCTACCTCTGAATATTCGCGGTCCGAGTTGTCCAAGGATTATGTTCTTACATTTTGCTACTCTGGATATATAACGCAAGATATCAACAGCAATGAAGATATCAAGTCTGATGAAAATTTGCCTGATGATTTTGAAGAAACTTTGCGGACCTGCTGAATGCTACCTATGAGCCCTCACCCACACATCCCATGTTGCTTTCGGCAACTTCAATGTCTACCTCGGAAGTTGTTGAATGGCCAGGAACATATTTATATCAGATCAAAAGCCTCAACCCAATCCAAGCGATGTTATTCGGGCTCCACTTGACGCGCAAATTCTTTCTCAGTAAAGCCCTGTCGATTGAGCCCGCTTTCGCCCCGGCTCCTTGCATTGCACCGGGCGGTTGCACATATCTTTCACCTATTTGGGGCCGGCGAATATATCGATAAAATCCTCCGGGATTTTGAGGAGACTGGCGTTCACGAATATGGGACTGGGCCGTATGGTGAACTGGAGAATTGGCGGTTGGCTAGATGGTGCAATTGACGGTCACTAGCTTTTTGATTCAAATGATTTTTTGTATTATTGGAACTTCGGCTTACTTTCGTACAGGCACCTCGTTTGTTTCACAGCCCCGAATGTCGAAACTAAAACGAATGAGTGAGGCAAATTTGATATCTGCTTGTGCACAGAAAGGAGGGTTTTTGCACATGACCGGATGGATGCCGGAGACCACAGTCCAATGCATTGCTAATCGACTTCCAACAAACTATGTACATGTTCCAGCTCCTTTCTGATCTCCAGACTCTTCTGACAGTTCAAGGGCGTGTGAAGTCATATCACTTCCTGAATCCGAATCATATAGAACTACTCCGTATAACCAGTTATAGAACTCAAGTCTGTCACGGACACGGTCGAGGCTACAAAAGATTGTCCCGAAATCATCCAAAAAAATATAGCGTACTCAGTTGTAGAATCCGCCAACGCAAAAAATGATATTCAAATGGTCCCAGAGGGGGTCGAACCCTCGACTTTGGCGTTATTAGCACCACACTCTAACCAACTGAGTTATGGGACCTCGGTTGTGGAAGCCGATTGCCAAGCGACATATTCACGGCCTAATTGTGTGCGTCAGGCATCCATTCCCGCTTTCCGTGGAAAAGCCGTCCACGACCCCGGCCTGTTCCAACTGGACCGTTTTAAAAGATGATCAAGATTGATGCCATTGCAATCCCGATAAGAATATGCCTTGTTGTTTTTGCTGAAGAATGGACGGACTAAGAAGTGTCCCCTTGAGCAGCAAACGCCGATTTCCAATCACGTGGAATTGCCGCCAACCTCCTAGGCACCACTATCCTATCAACCGGATCCCGCTCGGCTAAAAGAGTGAACACTCTCCAGCTTGTGGAGACTTGTAGTTGTGTATCCCTACCTTGACATATCCTTCGACACGGCGGCTTGACTTGCCATGAGGTTTCTGTCATTATGTGGATTTGATGATGTTGGCCTTTCTTCCATGGGTCCCTTTGGCGGCTTCAACCCCTCCTCTTCAGAAACTAAACATTCGAAATATCAGCTGCCCATGACATCGCCATTCACTATGGGAGGCGAGCCTCTCAGCCATCATGAAATAATGGCTGAAAGGACATCTTGAATATATGAACTTGGAAAGTTGCGCCACCGGCTCCTTACCAGGTTGAGTGTGTCTCTTAACTCGGGGAGTCGGGCTTATACATCGCCGCCCCTAGCCATAGTCATATAATTGGGAACGCGGAGCTAATAGAGCATTGCACCTATGATATGCATCTCCCCGGTGGTCTTTGCTCGCTTGCACATTGTCATGAAAGAGCTGATTTAACCTTAGGATGTCAAAGTGACCTCTTATCGCTTCCTCTAAGTGATGTCGCTGGAAAGAGTGAATACCCCCCACAGTTGGATGCCATTGGCACCGCATGTCTGATACTCATTGAAAAGCGTCATTTGGGGCGGACATCTATGCCAAAAACAAACATTCGCCCAGGTGTGCTGAAGTTCTAGTCCGAAATCCTGATGAAAGACACTGAAGCCGGGCTTCAAGTTTACAGTCAATGACTGAACTCTATGACTATTCGGCACTTGATTCCTTCCACCACTTGTTTCCATCGCTTGAGGAAGCATTGATATCTAGACTTTCCGGTGATGATTCTGGATACTGCTTCCAGGTATGGCCGTCCGTGACAGGACTTTGAGTGGTGTGTCATTTGCCGTCAGGACGTTCTTGGTGCGAGTTTGTGTGAACGCGGGGGGGAAACAAGCATTTATATTCCCCATGCTCCTTGAGAACCACCGTCACAAGAGCACTTTATTTGGCCATTGGCAAGTTTTTCAGAGAGACACCAGCAGGGAGGTGACAATCCAACACTGTACGCGCAGTTTGTGTCTTCGCTACCAAAACATCTCAATCGGTGTTCTGAATAAGGAGTCACGCCAAAGCTGGATTATAGTAGGACAATTTCTTGGGGGAGAGAGCATGATTGTGAGTCACATATGAAAGCACAATTGCTTGCTCTGTGCTGATATCCGGCCAACAAGACAAGGGTTCCGAGGCCAAAAATGAAGATCAATGTTTCTGTGACCAACTCACCCTGGGCGCCGCCAATAAAGAATTAGCCACATTTAAACCACTTACCGGCCGCTAGTTGGATGGGTGACCACCAGAGCAAATTTCGCCTGTTGTTGTATGTATCTCCTTGGGGCTTTGTTTATCCTCTGAAAATGGAGCACATGAAGAGAGTCTCTTCTGCTGACAGTACATACGACCACAGGAAGTGGAAAACAGGGCTTCCCGTCCGCTCAGCCGTACTTAAGCCACTTGCCGGCCGGCTAGTAGTTGGGTGGGTGACCACCAGCGAATCCCGGCTGTTGTATGTATGATTTTTTTTTTTGTCTCTTGGGGCAACGCTATTTCATGTGAGGAGACTCTCGTACCCACAGTACATACGACCACAGGAAGTGGAAAACAGGGCTTCCCGTCCGCTCAACCGTACTTAAGCCACTTAGATATGTGCGGCCAATATTCACACTGGCCCTGAAGCCCCACTGCTTTATGGGTGAGGAGCAGGGTGAGTAGTGGGTGGGCAGAGTGATTAGAATAAAAGCCACACTGCTAGAAAGCCAACAAGTGATAAATATCAGAAAGGAGCCATGCTGAGTCTATTCTTGTTGATTTTTTCAATACTATTAAAACATTTCTGGTGTCAGCTTTTTGCATCATGTGACTAAAGATGTCTTCTGTGGGACCTCAACTGTGTTCCAGAAAATTGTTAAAATGCCGGCGACCTCAACAACCTAGACCAGATGCTATCAACCGGCTCTCTACCACCGCAGGCTTTTTCCAAGGAACAGGCATGCAATCGCAGTGCGAGCTTCTCATGGTGGGCATGAGTGCCAAAACGTCTCGCATTGGAAAAATTGTGAGAAAAGAATGCCATATACTTCTTGATGAACCCGACATTACAGCGCAGAATTTTACGGCATGCAGGACCGAGGCAGAAGTCTATCTTATCCTGGGCAGTCATCAACTCATCGCCAAATGCTCGAATATTGGTCCCGAAAAGGAATATCTTGAATTTGAGTACTATCCCAACGGTAATCTCAAGAGATATTTGGCCAGCTACCGGGCAAGCATCACGAAAGAAAACCTGCGGCACTGGGCCTGCCAGATGATTCAAAGTGTCGCATGTATCCACTCAAAGGGCGTTCGTCATTTCGATATCCGACTCGATTAATGGCTTGTAGATGCGGATCTTGATGCACGGCTCAGTGACTTCAATGCATCTGGATTTGATGATCAGCCAGATCTAGGTTTGGGGAGGAGACCGACTCAGGGACTCGAAAGCCCAAGTCATTATTTACCTAGAGATCCTGATTTGGATAGTACGGTGGAATCGGATCTTTTTGCGTTGGGTTCTGCTCTTTATGAGCTTGTAACCGGTCATCGACCCTACGAAACTCTCAGCAATGAATCGATCGAAGCACTTTTCCGAGAACAAACATTCCCAAGCACTGACGACCTTTTTCTTGGAGATATCATTGCGGCCTGCTGGCATCGGCGATTTTGTTCCGCTCAAAACATACTCGATACGGGCAAAAAGGAATTGAGAGTAAAGAATATGGAAGACCATGGCATTATTACATCTATGCTAAAGAAAATAGTATATTTATTTGGATATTAGAATTAACGACAATGCGAAATATGGCTTGAGGTCATAAGGTCAGGCTCAATGGGCTTCTTGGCCATCGAACTACTCTATGTTATTGTAGCTAATCCCAACAAATAATAAACAACATACTCCGTAGATCTCCTATTAATCCGCCAATGAAATAACCTTCATGCGCTTCGATATTCATAGTCATCCATTGCAATTCGGAGAAGTCAACAGAGGACCGTACTAGCCGCGAGAGATATTTGAGGTTATTTGAGGTTTCTAGAGCTTCTGCGCATGTTCTTGGTTTAGTAGTTAGGCCTTTGAGACGAGGCCGGGTTTTTATAGATCTTCGCGGCGTCGTTGGGCGCCAGAGACCAATGGTGGTGCGGTACCGCGGGCTCGGCGCCCCGCTAACCGCCACTCCGTAGTTACCCTCAAGGTTGCCTAAGGTTGGTGGGTTAAGTTGCTGAGGTCCACCAGTTCTGCGGAGAAATGATCTTCCTAGCTCCATCAACGGGAGGACCTCAAGGTTCGTGCCTGTAAACTCTTTCCCCCTCACCACATCTCCAGGCTCCAGCCCAAGAGCTCCAAGAAATACACATTTTTGCCCCCTTTTAAACATTTAATCACCACTACAATGAGTGACAACAGCTCACCGGATTACAAGGCCCTCTTCCATCGAGCAGAAGAAGAACGAAGACAGGAAGCAGAGTTACGAAGACAAGCAGAGGAGGACCATAGACAGGAAACAGAGTTACGAAGACAAGCAGAAGATCGAGAGAGGCTGGAAATAACACGCAACCAACGAACAACCTTCAAAGAGTTTCTTGAAATATGCCATGACTGCTTGTCGCGGCCTTTAGAAGCTGGGACCCCTTCTCGCTCCACTAAAGGAACAATATCACCGCCTACTGGGAAATACTGCCCATCAAACCTTCGTCCATGGTTGGATTATCCAGTGCAACAGCAAGAAATCTTCAATGCTGTCTGCACTTACCTCCACCCAACTGGAGGAGATGCGCCTCGACTGTTCGCGCCTCCCCTTGAGCTACACGGTCTTGGTCGACGGTTTGGTCGTCGGCAGCTACGAAGTGAAAAGGATCTGGAGAGCTATGAGAGACTTGCAGTTGAAGATCATGTCCATGATATCATCGCGGAGCTGTGTAAAATACCCGACGCCCAGGACCGATTTCAGCTTGGCGATGGAGTTGTGTTTGACAACCATGCGAATGCCATCGATGAGCCAGAGGATGGCACTGCAGTGGTTGATGAATCGCGTTCACGGAATCCCATACCTGATCAGTTTTGTATTCGTCAAGTCAATGGCACTGCAACAAGCCTACTTACCACCGTTGAATACAAGCCACCGCACAAGCTCTCAGTTAAGAATCTTCGGGCAGGCCTTCGACCGATGGAGTTCTGGAAAGAGGTTGTCCGACGGCCCACAATACCCACTGACAACAATGAGAAGCTGAGGTACAACGCGGAACAGTTGACCGGGTCGGTATTGGTCCAGGAGTACCATGTTATGATCCAACAAGGACTGGAATACTCCTATATAACCAATGGATTTGCCTTGGTCCTCCTTCGCGTTCCATATGACAATCCTAGTACGCTTTATTACCATCTGTGTGAACCAAACATGGATGTGGGTTCAGAGGATCCCGGAAACTTCCCCCAGCCAAAGACAGCCATTGCCAGGGTGTTGTGCCTCTGTCTGATGAGTTTTCTCTCTCAGACCCGTGACCAGGACTGGCGAAATGATGCAAGGTCCCAACTACATCTATGGGAAACGAGTTTTGATTATGCACTTTCACGAATCCCTAAGAAGGAGCTGGAACAGGTCCCTCCGGACTCAGAATATACAAGCTCGGAGTATACAGTCTCTGAGTATTTGCCATCATCTCCATTACAACCTCCTCCGGGCCAGCGCCGACCGACCCTCCCACAAGCCAACTGTGTGTCTATGGACTCTACTCTTCCTCGTGGCCCCGTGGATTCTTCCGATTCTGATTCCGGGCCCGCGGCACAAAGTCGGAAGCGAGGCTTCAGTCAAGTGATGTCTTCTCCACTCAATCAACCTTCATCTGCGCGCCCGGTGAGGAGTTCTAAGGCCGCGGGTGATTCATACACGCAACACACGGCGGGTTACTGTACACAGCAATGTCTATTGGGTCTGCTTGAAGAAAACGGTCAATTGGATCAGCTTTGCCCCAACGTTCGGCTCCACCAGCAAGGGGGAAATGGCGATCGACATCAAATCGATGCCCGAAACCTAGTCCGGCTGCTGAAGCAGCAGCTTGACCACGACCTTGATCATAATTGCACACCTTTTGGGGTTTGGGGGTCGTATGGTGCGCCATTCAAGATCACTTGCGCCACATACGGCTATACTGTGGTGGGAAAGGGGACTACATCCCGGCGTTGGAAGGAGGTCTCACGCGAAGTGGAAGTATATCAGATTCTTCGGAGAGTTCAAGGCATCGCCGTTCCCGTCTTTCTTGGGTCAATTGACCTAAGATTGATATATTTTCACCGCGCTGGAGAGATCCGCCACATGCTTCTGATGGGTTGGGGAGGAGAAAGTTTAGAAAGAGTCGAGGAAAGCCCGATGCTCACCCGTGAGATTCACCGGTCAATAAGGCAAATCCGGAAGCTGGGTGTCAGGCATAATGATTTAAGGCTTCCAAATTTGCTATGGAACCCTGAGCTCCGCCGGGTCCTGATCATTGACTTCCACAAGTCTGATGCCGACTGCAGGCCGGCAGGAAAGCGAATTAAATCCTTGGAAGGATTGCCCAATCAGACAAAACGACGTCGCCTCCTTCCAGGGGTGGGTTCGCTAGGGTGAAGGCTTAAAGATGTTTCTACTTCTCTTTCTTTATCCTTCTCTCAGTACAAATCTTGATACAAGAAGGTATTCTTAGCAGTTTGGTCTCTTGGGAAACTGCTTCCGAGCAGACAGTCAGAATACAGATAGTGGTTGTTTAGGGAAATATTTCTAGTTCTTATTTCGGTAGTATAGTCTCAACGAAGAAGGTTTTCAGTATCAGATTCCGAAGTTGGCTATCCAATTTTTGCCCAAGACCTTGACTAGGAAAGGGATCGATCAGAAGAAGAAGTAAGCTCGGTCATTTGAGAAGCTTCTGGCGAAGATCACGCCCTGGCCAATTCCAATTCCAATTTTAGCTGCTTTACTAATTTAACAATGACGCAGTCACGTGCCTCCTCAGAAAATGCGCACCCTAAGCCCTAGTTAACTATCCATTTTAAGCTCCCCTTTCTAAACACGTAACTAGATAGTAACTAGTAACTATACGCGAATCTTCGCTCGCGAACGCGTTTACCATCGATTAGTTATACGGTCAGGATATATATCGGCGGAGACCGTAGTTGTTCCACCACCTCGTGCCTCAGTAACTGGAAACCACCCAGGCATGCTCGCATCGCCTATTTCTTTTGATCTTCGTGCTCTTCACGTTCGGGGATTGTAGTGACGCCTTGCTCTAACTAGCGATTGAAGCAGTTGGGGTAATCGTCCCGAATGCCGCTGGGGATTTAACTACCCTCACCACCAGGTTGAACGTGCGTTCGCCTGTAAACTATTCAAGAATTTGCTACTAAATTCATCAAACGTAGATGGTATTTCCCGTTCTTCATCCTTCCACCATAGAGCCTCGGTCCGTTCTTCATTTATCAAGAGATTAGCTGTATAGAAATCAGGTGTACGATAGGTCTTTCACTGCCTCTATCCATTCCTTCCAGTCCCTCGAGGAACTATAGTTCACTGTTGTGAAAACTTTAAGAAATTGAATGTGATGATGAGAACCTTAAACCAAGTTTGCAATAAAGTATACGCACATTCTCCATGCATATTGACTTCAAGCAAGTGGGTTATCTCGAGTGCGAGGATAAAAGCAGAATCTCCAAGCAAAGATAATGGAAGAAGAGCTGCTTCGTTGTAATATCGTGTTGCTGGGAAGATGGGGATATGAAGGGGCGAATGATGTAGTAAGAAATTATATTAGCCAACCTGAATCAAACAATCATAATATGTGTTGCAAAGAAAGAAAGAGAATACTGCGGTCAATATAAGAAGAGTATGTCAGACTTTCCCACTCGACTAAAAGAGTGAACACTCTCTAGCCAGTGCTAGAAAGTCCTTGGAGCGTGTTGTACCAAGTTACTATGTTCCATTCCCTCTGATAGAGAAGGCAATATAGACTAATACACTCAATGCTGCATATAATCGCCCACCCGCTCATTGTATAAAAAAACAAAAAACTACTGTGAGTTCACTGACTCTCTATCCCACATTGCGCCCTTATATGACAGTGTCTGCCGATTCACTTGAGGATGGCACCGCAGTCAGCATCTTTTGCCCGAGGTCCTCTGCTTTCACAGCGGGTAGGTCAAAGTCGTCCGGTTCGCTTGCACGTACAATCAGGCCGTCAGCTGCCCTTCTTTTGAACAGGTGACTGCTGAAACCTTGCGCTAGGCACCTGGCCGCAGACCATCGTGCAATGACATCGGGCTCAATCATGCGAGCCAGGATCTTGATGGCTGGGCCGTCTTCGTCTTCCAACCGGTCGAGAAGTAGGCTGACCCACTCATCAAGCCACGAGAACCACTGCTTGTCGGAGACTTCCTTGTTTTTCTTTCCTAGAGGGACCTTTGGGGGGCTCGGGAGGTGGTACATCCATTCATAGGCCATGATGCCTAGTGAAAAGATATCCACCAAGGGCCCGTGGCCAGAACTCAGACCAGGGAACACCTCAGGTGCCGCGTACTTGAGTGTGCCACAGAAGGTTTGCAGCGGAGATGTGTTGGTTGCAACCTTGGCCAGCCCAAAATCAGCGATGACGACCTTGAACCATAGGTTCCTCGCAACCAAGATGTTCTCCGGCTTGAGATCGCGGTGGACGACCCCGTTTGCATGGAGGTGCTTGAGGCCATCGAGGATCTGTCCCCAGGCGGTGACGTAGTCATCGTAAGCGATCCTGGCGTCTGTTATGTTTCCAAGAGGGAAGTAATCCATGATTATCGCGGGCTCTGGGGCCTCCCGAAGCTCAAACACCTGAGCCACGTTCGGCTATATATACCGTAGATTAGTTCTATGTCGTAGGCGGAATAGAGAGGTGGAATAGCAAAACTGACATGGGGATTGTCTCTCATGATAGCAAACTCTCTCCGGATCTAGGTCATGAGCCAGTCCGGATCAGGGTCGTTCCGTAGCCGCTTGTTTCGGTTTGGTGGAGGGTTGAACATCTTGGCGGCAAAGGCCTTCCCATCTCGTGCCTTGATGATCTTTACCACCCTACCAAAAGTTCCCGCTCCAACCTCCTTGCCCACGTAGTATACGAGCCTGTCATGCGGAGTTGGTGGCCTCGCTAGGTGCTTGGGTCGACGGTTCGCTGCTCAAGCCAAGTGCCTCGACACCAGACGGGCCGTCCTTGCTCCTCGCAGCTGCCCCTTGACATGTTTCCACCAAGGCCCGGAGGTTCTCGAGGTAGTGAGGGGTTCCCGGGGTGTGGTTGGGAAACTCAATCTTGATGGCAAGGCTGCTGCAGTGGATTGTTGTGTCTTTGAATCCATCAGAAGCGCCGGATGGGTATGCCAGGAGCCAGGTCTCCTTCTTCCGCATTTCCTTCTGGTTCAAGCCGTTTTGCCCGACTGCAGTGCCGTGCGTCGAGTGGTAGTCGTGAAGCCAGATGTTCAGAGTTGTGTCGACAGTGATGTTACACTGGACTTTGGTTGGTAAGAGACCAGACATCATCATAGTTCAACTTACCTGGCCTGCCACTGATTCCCTTGGTCCCGCGGTGACCCAGAAGGATGTGGGATACGGTCGGGTTTGTGCCCAGCTGTAGCCCATTCTCAAGGTTGTCCAGTGCCAGTAATTTCGAGAAAGACACAACGAGACGGTTGATGTTACTGGACATCTCCTCCTTCGCGTCCTCCAAAGGTGAGTCTTCGGCAGGGGTGGCCTCACGACTGTCCAGGGTGGGCTCCAAGGCCACACCTCCAGTTGCTTTGCAAAACCACTTCAAGTTGTGTTCCAGTTCCAGGGCACTCGCCGCCCTATTTTACGATCGTGCGCCGTAATCACGGGCGAAAACATCAGAATCATACATAGCAGCTGGGAGAGATGTGTTGAGGAAATGTCGGGAGACACACTGTGAAGAGCTCATTCTAGGCGCAGGTGGAACGTGAGATCCGGTAGCCAGCTAGCTAGTTAGCATGAAATGAGAATTCTAAGACTGCTTTCTACTAAGGGGGCCTGGGGGCAATCCTCCTTATATCCTTCCAGGCTTGTCATTCTAAATCTCCCTAGATCTTTCTAGATCTTCTAAGGCCTTCCATATCTGCCAAAGGGTTCTGATCTGTCAAAGGGTCAAAGGTAGCAAAGAATCAGAATGATAGCAAAGACTTGTCAAAGGATTGTAAAGAATCTCAAAGGTGTCAAAGAGTTGTAAAGGATCTCAGAGATGTCAAAGAGTTGCAATCCTAACATTACTCTCTGTGTTTTGACTTACTCGCACCTCGCGCCCACGTGTAACTAGTTAGTTGACGAGGCTGAAGTTCCCTTTTGTTATTTAAGCCCCAATGGGATTTCTTGAATTATGTTCAAACTTGGCAAACCAGATTGCATTCGGGCGCTGTTCCCAAGACTCCTCTCCTCACCAAAAACAACTCACAATCACCGCAGCAGACCTCTCTCCACATCACAATGATTTCACCAACTGACTCTTTTGTTGACGAGTTAGCTGCACGAGCTACAGTCAAGACATACGGCAATATCAGGTAACGTGATGCGTATCGATGCCCTTCTGCCCAAACCGCTGACTGGGCGTGTTAATCCTCCAGTTTCTGCGAACAGTTTTATTGCCGTCCCAGGCGTCGAGACACTCCCTGAGTCCCAACGCATCACAGTTTTCAAGAGAGCAGAGTATGGGCTTCGGATGTATCCACACAGTGCCAGATCATCAAGTTAACTTCGGCGTCATGAAGGCAGCGATTGATATCAGATCATCCTGATGCTGATGAGCTCCAGTTGAGACTGCAGTTCGTCCACATCCTGAAATACCCTCCTCAAATACTGACCTGAAAATTAACGCAGAGCTATCACACCACCTCCAGACAAGGAAGAGGATGACGAAGAATCTCGCCTGCTCGAAGCCCAGGCTCGTCAGGATCTGGAAAGTGACAGCTGCCCTCCTTGCTACCCGCCCCATCTTGAGATCCCCGTTCGAAACCCGCCCGACGAGTACCAACAGATAGTGGAGTATTGGCAATCATTCTCGTCGACAGGTGATGTTGTTTTCTGTGCTCAGAGATCAGATTGGCGCAAATTTCGAGAGTTTCAGCAAAGACTACAATACCGCTATCGAAACAAACCATTCAACTCATTTGTGAACGAGGTTCGCGAGCGTCGGCGGGCGCATGGGTTGAGTTTCAGGACTACCATCTCAGACTTCATGAGCTGCATGAAAGGAAACGAAATAAGCTACAGACGGACTTGGCACTCGGAGGAAAGCCAATGATATGGGTATGGAAGATTCAGCATACAGGGCACAACAGGAAAGAGCCATTTGCCAACTCCTGGAGTATGCTGAAAGAACCTTGCGATGGCACAAGGGCCTGGTGATCAAACCCCCCCCCACCCACACCCATTGCCAACGGCACTCAAAGCGACGGAAAACCCCAGCTCTCCTCGGGGACCCGAGGGTATCAAAGTCAACACTCAAGCCTCGAAATACACGCAACCAGTCGTCCAAGGCTGCAATGTTCAAGCCTATCTCCGTAAAGTCAGCCGCCACGATACCAAGCAGCGGTCGAGAGATAAAACCTCGGCGTGCCAAAGAGAAGGCCCTTGGCCAACTTGCTCCACAGAAGACATATCTGGTCGCTGATACGGGACCACATCGCGACTAAAGACATAGCACAACGGCGACTGACTGATTCGAGATGGAGCGAAGCGGCGCCACGGGCCGACCACTCAGTAGTTGGATGGGCGAATCCCGGCTGTTGTATGTATTATCTTTTTTGTCTCTTGGCGCAGCGCTATTTCATGGCTTGTCCTCTGAGGAAGGAATACATAAATGGAATCTCTTACAATGAGAGCACATACGACCACAGGAAGTGGAAAACAGGGCTTCCCGTCCGCTCAGCCGTACTTAAGCCACTTGCCGGCCGGCTAGTAGTTGGGTGGGTGACCACCAGCGAATCCCGGCTGTTGTATGTATAATTTTTTTTGTCTCGTTTGGGCATTCCATGTGCACCATGGGGCATGCTTTTTGTCTTCATCACGTCGCCGTGTTGCTCAGAGGCAAGGTATACATGCATCAATGGAAAACAAAGTTGCTTTCAACATAAAATCACTTGTTAGCTATTCGCGTATACCAATCTATATCTATCTACCTTGTGGAAATGGTAGAACCGCCACGCCGCGCTCTCCCTTCTTTCCCCTTGCACGAATTCCAAAAACGACATTATCCTTGCTCAGGTCAATAGTCGCCTCCCTCACCATGCCCACATCACGCACATGCGTCCAGAACGGCGCAATCGTGCTCCGCCAGACAATCTCATACCCGCCAACGCCTTCTTCCCCAGCAACCGGCGGGTCCCAGAAGAACTTACTATCGTTCGTCAAGTCACTCGTGCTCACGCGCACATTGCGTGGCATGCCGGGGGAATTACCCAAACTCCAGAGCGCAGCGGCATTGACTCGCCCAACCCGGGCGATAAAGTCAAAGTCGCAGAACTCGGGAAGGTCGCCGTACTGTTTCTTGAGTCCTGTTTTCGGATCAGTCTCCACACGCACGTCCTGATGTTGGTGTGCAAAGTCCTCATTTGGCTCTGTGAACCGTGCAGCGGGGTATCCGGCTTCGAGGAAGGGTCGGTGGTCGCCCCCACGCAAGTATCGATCCAGTCGATAGATCACCGAGACTTGCATGGCAGTGTACACGTTTTCAGCGGTTTCTTTGACGAAGCGGGCCAGCTGGCGGGAAGGCGTGTCGTTTTCGCCACCAATCATCAGACGGGTTTCGCGGGTCCGTTGGTCCTCAACGTTGAGCGGGGGAATCCCCTGTCCAAAGAGCCGGACGACGTGAGGCTCTCTGGTGCCATCATCGGCGGTGGAGGACCCCACAATGTCGTTGGTGAACATGCCTTCAATGTTGGCGGATTTGTTACGATACGTTTGGGCGAGGAACCTGGAGCCGTAAAGGCCCTGTTCTTCTCCGGCTACGGCTGCGAAGACAAGGGTTGCACGCGGGCGAGGGAAATTTGGTTGTGACATCACACGGGCGAGTTCAAGGGAGACTGATACTCCTGAGGCGCTATGATGGGGAAAACCGTAAGCTTTCATTAATTAAACACAGAGGTCAAATGGGACACTGTACTCATCATTGGCGCCTGGCGCAAAACTTGTATAATCATTGGCATCGGTGACTCTGGAGTCATAATGACCCGAAATCAGATAGATCCTTTCCGGCTCTTCCGTCCCTTTAAGCGTGGCCACTACATCACTGATTCGCACGGGAAACGGCACTCTTGTTCCCTCTGGCTGTTGCTCATACCCAATGACCTCCACGCTCAGTCGGCCGTCACTGGCATCTGCGTACCGTTTGAATTCAGATGCAATCCAGTCCCGTGCGGCGCCAATACCATGCGTCGCATTTGTCTGAGTGGAGAGCGTGTGCCGGGTGCCAAACGACACGAGCTTGCGGATCGAAGCTTCAATGCGTTTGGGTGAGATCTGCGAGAGGATTGATTGTAGGTCTTTTGAGGGTGGTTGGGGCTTGTTAGGAACGCCAACTTTCGTCCAAGGCCAGGAGGCAGCAGGGCAGGAGAACAAAATAGAAGAGAATGGATCTGGCAGCCCACGGGCAGGATTAGGGGTTGTCAAGGGTTGAGCAGAGATCAGTGCGCAGAACCAGAGGAGCACAAATGTGCTGCACGCAAGGATGGAACTCGAGGAAAACATTTTGTTGTATCTGACTAGACGAGAGTCAGAGAAACGCTGCGTTTTTTTAAGTGATATTCCGGCTTCTATATAGATGCCCAAGGAACAGAGCGATCAACAGCTCTCCCCTGGCCCAAGGAGAGGGGAAGAAGCCGATAGACGAGATCAATCCATGCTTGGGACAGGGATGACCATGCTATCCGGTGTTCTTATGAGCATTGAGCATTATTTCGCCCATTCGACCAGCCATTCGAAGCCGAAAGTCAAGAGAATCGTGGAGATGACGATGTAACCTTTTCAGGGAATTATGCACTCTGGCAACGGCATCTCGACATCAAGCCCTCAAGGGTGCGCACCATGCAGATGTTCGTAACTCTACCGCAGTAACATTTTGTCTGATCAAGAAAAGAGATGTACTGTACAGGACTCTCTTTCATCAGTTCGATATCTCATTTTGATAAAACAGATGTTGAAAAGGTGTTGGTCAGATCTGCACCCCTTGCAATGAAGATCAAAATTGCCTGATCTGGCTATCCCTCACGTGATGCAGCTTGGCAGAAGCGCCAATATAATCTTTGCTTAGTCATGTTTTCTTACTAAGCCATCACAGCACAAACCCTCAACTTCGAACATCAATTCTCGAATTCCAAACGCCAAATTGAACGAGCCCAGCAAATTCACTCGACGCAAGCGCATTATCTAGGCGCCGACGAAGGAACTCAGGATTACCACAGCGATCGGATTTTACTAGGCGGCTACTTTCTTCTCAGTCACCCATGGCGGCTTTTGACAAATGCAAGACGCGGCCTGCGCACATTGACAACATCCTGAATGGGCTGGATCGATATAACCCAGAGACGACAGTGGTGTTCCAAGATTATGTTGTGCAGCAGTGCGAGGATCGGACGTTTGACTGCTATGCGAATCTAGCTTTGCTGAAACTGTGAGTCTGTTCTGGTTTTCGTCTTCTGGCATACGTTTGAATGCATTTCTCGCACCTTTGAGATGATGAGTACATTTTTGTCCTTTTTTCACGTTTCCTATTAGCCTTAGGCCTCTGCAAAGAGACAATGGGGACAACCTTGAATTTCTGAAATCCAAATTATTTTCTGTCTGGCTTGCCTATACTGCTGTTCAATGCTCTCTGAGTAGCTAACACCCGCGATTATTCCCAGTTACCAATTCAACCCGCCCCTCCTCAACACCGAGACAGTCACCAACGTCCTCGCCAAAGCTCTCACCGTCTTCCCCTCGCCCGCCTTTTCTCTCTCGCTCGCCCTCCTCCCCGC
This sequence comes from Amauroascus niger, assembly GCA_001430945.1. Taxonomy (NCBI): domain Eukaryota; kingdom Fungi; phylum Ascomycota; class Eurotiomycetes; order Onygenales; family Onygenaceae; genus Amauroascus; species Amauroascus niger. The sequence continues at coordinate 234,564 of LJPK01000197.1, forward strand.
TTACACTCAGCCCTACTCAACCTCCTCACAAGCAGCCACCGCCAACCTTCCCATGCACACCGCAGACTTCGTCGAAGCCGTGCAAAAACTCACCCGCCTCTCCACCCTCCTTGAATCCGCACAGTACGCCACATTCTGGTCCACCCTCAACTCTGACGACCTTTACGCCGACCTCACTGCCGACGTTGCCGGTTTCGAAGAACTCATCCGCATCCGTATTGCCGTGGAGGTGGGCAAGGCATTCCGCGAGATTGGTGCTGATGTATTGATGGGATGGCTGGATATGCGCTCCATGGAGGCGCTGGAGAAGTTCGTCGTGGATGTTTGTGGGTGGGAGGCCGATAGGAGTAAAGCCCGGGGGGATAATGGAGTGGTTGTGAAGGTGCCTAGGAATAAGGAAAACGAGGCCCGGGGTGAGGTGAAGGGGGAGAAGGTGGGACTTGAGATGTTTGGAAGGGTGTTGAGAAGGGGCTTTGAGCAGCCCGCTTGATTTTGTGAATTATGTTTTTCTTTTTCTTTCCTGGTTGCCTCTTTCTTTCCATTTCATTTTTTTTCCCCTTTGCTACATCCTTGAGGCTTCTGTGATTGGGTTTTCGTGCCTGGCATTGATGAAATGAGAGAGGAGTAAAAAGCTGGTTATGTGATTTTGTTCTTCTTCAATGATGTTCCTGGTCATAGCAGTTTATTTTTCTGCTTGATTCTGTGTCTTGGCTGGCTTCTGTCAAAATGGTATGCTTATAGATGAGGTCCGTATCGCTTGAGAATCACTAAGAACCAAAAAAAGAGAATTATAGTTAACGCCCTCATGTCAGTTTCCCCTTCATTTGACCACGATAGCCAAGGGCATACTCGTAAATGAACCAAAGGGCCAGGCTGAAAACTAATTGCTTCGCTATTCATGTCAACCGACTCAACCTCAGAATTCCAGCTTACTTCCCGCCAACCCTCTCCTCCCATTGCACACCCACCCATTCTTCTCTCCATCCGACCTCACCTTCCCTTTCCAACCCACAGTTTCCACCACATACACCAACAATAATCGTACCCCATTCCATCCCACCTTCATCCTTACCGATGCCGATTCCCTCCCTACCTTCTTCCAGCAGCGCAATAGCATGAGGAACAAGTTGCAATTCAAACACCCGTTCGCGTCCGCACGAAGGGCATCGCGGGAGTTTCGACGATACTCCGCTAGAATTCGCACTAGCGACTTTGACGTGGGAGGTAGATGACGATAGCGATGACGGGGAGAGCAACTTCCCCACCGCATCGGTGGTGGAGTAGAGTAATGGTGTCCCGCGAAATTCGTACCTGAGCACTTGCTCAGGGTTATGATCCAGTCGGATAGAGAATTTGAGGAAGGATTTGTCTAGTGATGACTCGTAAGTGCCTTTGCCATCTCCTGCTCCCGCAGCTGAAGATCCCTCATCGTCGAAATTGGACATCTGCACGTTCGCTGGTATGTTAGGCGTGGAGGGATGGGACAGGGTCTCGTAATCTGCGTCGAGGAAGTATTGTGGGTATGGGGTAGGAAAGGAAGATTGAACCGGCCAGGGCTCTGTAGGACCAATGAGATCCGAGGATTGAATGGAGGATGCGGGAGGGGGTGAGGAAAGGCGGACTTTGTCAGCAAAAGATTGAGTGAGAGTAGACTCTTCCTTTGGGATATCCTCATCAACTGGTTTCTGGGGAGGGATTGCTGCCAGAGTGGACGGTGATGATAGCTGTGCAAAAGGGTTGACTTGCGTTGCGGGGTTACTTGATGTCGAAAACGGGTTTGCGTTTGCAGACACGCTGGGATTACCAGACGCAACGCCAAACAAGGTTGCTCCAATATTCTGCGTCGGAGTTGGTGATTCTGTTTGTGTCTTTTCCTGGTTTTGCTTTGGGTCTTCCTTCTTGCTAGTGTTTGCGATTTTATGTTTTCTCACACCCCGCATGGCACGTATGCTCCCTTGCTTCCTGTTGCAAGTTCGCCTCGTACACCCAAACACATACAGCCATCTCTCATCATGTGGGAACTGCTCTGGCAAGTCTGCATGTAATTGAAGAAGCAGCGGCATGGGATCATTGCAGGATTTGCATTTCGCGAGATTGCCCGGCGGCGGGGTAGAGGGGTCAAGCCATGTCTGCCCATGGAAAGTTAGCTAGCTGTCAATTGCCCATCACATCTGTGGTAAAGAGCAAGAAAGGTAGTGATTCGAAGTTGGGTCCAGCTCCACAACAGCAACGCTTTAAAAATATAACGAAGAATGGACGTATACATACTGGCCATCCACCCAAGTGGCTGATCGCGTCGTCTGTCTCTTCGTCTGCAGCAAAACCAAGCAGGACCGAGGTTGCGGTGTAATCACTCTGAGGATCATCATCCAAGCCGGACGAGTCACTGTCGTATGAATCCATCTTTTCTCAGCGAGCAGTCAATCCAACCTCCGCGCTGGCGTCGATTTGCACAACTTCCAAGTTCATTTTTCGACTTCTAGAAATATTGTGATTTTAGAACCATCACGTGATGATTCGGATTGATAAGATAAGATAAGAGTGAGGAACTGCAAAAACTATGATTGATTGATACCAATGCCGATTCAGCCATTGCAACAAAAACCAACTCATTACTGTCTACAGCTTCGCCTTCTCTCCTTCACACCGTCGCCAAATCTTCCGGGCATCAACTATCAACGGCCAAATATCTCGAAGATTATTCATCTCACTCTGCTTTGCACCCTGCCAAAGAGCTTCATAAGGGTTCATGTCAGGTCTAGCAAGGGCACTGTCCATTTCAAAGTCTGTGAAGCCATATGCATCTATGATGGCTTTAGAATGTGCTGCGAGCGTCTCAATGGCTTCATCGTAGGCGGAGATAAGGGTTTCTCGTTGTCGTTCGGTAAGAGAGTGAGGTGAGTAGATGTCTTTGTGGGCAGTTTGGAGGATGGAGAGTGAAAACTTTGAAACCCCGGATTAGCAAAAGCACCTTGGTGGAGGTTTGGCTAAGTACGCATGGAGGATGCGATGGACGGCTTACCACTTGAACCAGAGCTTCTAATGAGCTATAAAACTCACTTCCGGCTGCATTCCTGACAACCTCCCAGAAGCTGCGCCAATATACAAAATCACAATGTGCCATTGTCAGTTCATGAACGGTGAAGCTAGTATCTTTGCCACGTTTGGTAGCTTCCAAATGATCCCTGACTAGGGTCGCGAGTCGGCGTTCTAAGACCCATTGCTGATTCTCAGGCTTGAACCAGTCAGACTCGGCTATCACAGTAAGTTTGCTTGAATCGTCTGGGTTTCGTAGAAAGTTCAAATAAGATAGACTTGGGACGATGCTCTCCGTTTTCCTATAGGTATATGGTTAATGTGTATCATATGCAAAATCAGACTGAACGAGACTAACGCATTGTAATGCTTCAGAATAGCGCGGGGCACCTGCTGAGAAATAACATAGTTATCGCCTTCATAAGTCATTGCATTTACAGTATGAGCATACATCCTCCCAAACCCTGATAACGCACTATAGCCATGGCCGCCGCAAGCGATTCGGCAAGTCTCAACACCTCGTGCGGTGATATCTGTAGAGTAGACCTTGGCACCGGCAGTTTGAAGGTGCAAATCTTCAAGCTGAGAGAAGTCACCAGTTTTAATGACCACTTTGCTATATTCGTCAAAGGCGCGCTTGATATTTTGGCCAACTAAAACAAGTGCGGTGCCCTGAAAACAGTTTAGCTCTTGGTCAATGGTAGGGCAAGACAGTATCTTACCTGCGCTAGAAGCGGCAAAAGCCTATATTGAACACTGGCATAGTCGAAAACAGTTGTCTCTTCCTTTTGGTCCTTCCTCCAAAATTGTTTCCTGAAGGTAGTATAATGATACGCCACAGCGACAGCTTTAAGCAGGTCATACCCCGTGGCTTCGGCCATAATTGCACGAACCGTGACCATCGAGCCATAAGAATGCTTGGAATTCTTCGGTGGGACATACGTCCCATCTCTTAAAACTTGTGCGTTTCTCGCGAGCATCTGAGATCGAGGAATCTTGACATTGTGGAATTGCATAGCGCCGTTATCTACACCCACCATTCCCTGGAAAGCCTTGGGGCCAAGCTCATATATTTCCACGCCGGGCATTAGTTCTTGAGTATCAAGATGGCGGAGTTGAACAAGGAAAAGATGATTTCCGTAATCTTTACCGTCGATAATCAATCGCGCCACTACCAGAGAATGGGTCGCCCATATGCCTGTCGCACCTATCCAGTACTTGGTACTGCTCAGGGTGGGAGAATTGATAATAAATTCTTCCGTATCACGTTTGAAAGTTGCTGTAGTTTCGATGCCACGGACATTAGACCCATGGCCTAGTTCAGTCTGCGCATAGGAGCCGAAGATTTCAAGTCTTTCAGCTTTGGGAATCCAAACCGCCTTCTGCTCATCGCTCATTTGCCTTTCCAGGTTGGATAAGAATACTAGGCCAGCGTGTCAGACAATATGTCACTCGGGACAATACGTGGAATCAAGATAGAACGGATCATACTTCGAAACTGCGGCTGAACAGGCAGGAAATAATCCAGCATGCCTACCGCCTGTCGGAACTGTTCATGGCTCCATTCTTCCTTTTGCTTGAGCGCAATCAGTTCCCTGGCCTGATGCAGGGCCCTTATCCAGGCATCCTTCCTGGAAAGAGAGGGTATGGTAACCGCCCGCTTAGAAAAAATGGGATTGGTGGTTAAAGCTTTTAGAAGCTGCTTTCGGGCTTCGAATTTCTCATTTCCGCCCCAGAGAAAGATCGATAGCGGCGTTTCGCTAGGTTGGTTGCTGATGTTCGTAGATGACATACTAGAGCACCGGTGGAAAGAACAGCTGTAGAATCGTACTATCAAGACTCCTGTAAAAATGTAGTCTCAGCCTAGCTAATCCGTCTTGCCAAATTCAGAACTGCCATGTTCTCTTTCAGATCTCAGGCACGAGGAGGCTGTGTCTTTAAGAGCAACACTACCCTTCTTGGGACGTTCCAAAAATGGCCTGATGATCTCAAGATTGGACGCTTTCTTTCCAGGTCCGGCATTATGAAATTGACTTCTCGAGGAGCTATGTTAGGTTTCGGGACTTGGCGAGATTCGATCTGATGGGTGGTTGCTTGTGTTTTCGGGACTTTGGATGTCGAGGTGGAGAAAAGGGGAGACGGTTGCACCGAAGCTTTAGCCGAAACTCCACAGCAACTTTGCTGACGGCAGATAACTAGGACAACGTCAATATGATATGATCAGGCGTGCTATGGGACAGCTAATCCAGAGCTGTAGGAACAGTTGGCTGACTTAATCAGATCATATAGTTAGATAGAGGAATTGATGTAGATATATAGCCCCTGGTGAAACAACTGAAGAATAGGTGGAATTGTTCGCGCTTGTCCACTGAACCTAATTTAGTTACACGGGAGCCCATGGTCTATGAAGTGAAAGAGGTCGAACCCCGGCATACCTCAGCCCGGGTGGTCTAGTTGGTATGATTCTCGCTTCGGGTCTTCAATCTCCCGAGCTTCAACCATGAAGTTCAAGCATGCGAGAGGTCCCGCGTTCGAATCGCGGCTCGGGCCACTTTCAATAATTTTTTTTATTTTATTTCCGGCGTCTCTTGCAACCATCCCTTTCAGGAACTCCTATCATAACCCAACCACACTTTTTCCTATCGTTAACTTGACCACTGGTACGGAGTATGCATTTGGCAATGGGTTTCTACACAAAAAGGTGGCCTCATAACCCGGAATCGATGTGTTGCAATTTGCTGAAAAATGCCAGAACCAAGGTGCTCTGCAGAATGGTCTAGATTTCCCCGGAAAATGGCCGTGTCTCCATCAATCGTCTCGGGAGACCAACTCAAATGCCCCGGCAAATTTGCGTTGACAATCGTGTACATGTTCCATAGTCAAACCGGCAATTCAGGACGCACTAGTTAACAGAAATGACTAGCCTAGGCAAACCACGGCCATGATGGTTCTTCGTTTGGGCCGGAAGACTCACAAGGGCTGCATCGGGCCAGCACCCATAATAACTGTCATATACGCTAATATAATATACGCATTACTTCCCTGACATCCTCTAAAATGGCATGACAATCTTTTGAGCAGCGGAGCGGCGAGTGTACCATCCATCATCATGTCGAATAAATCCGACTGGAGTGCAGCATTGAAGCCTGCATCCCCAGACGGGGCAACCATCCTTGCACATGAAAGGGCCGGATCGAATATTCCAGTCGACCAGCTGGCCGAGTATCTTCTTACGCCCGACTTTCTCGAACGGCAGGCCCGAGTACTCAAAGCTTTGCTGGGGGAGCCGGTTTTCAGAAAAACAAATCAAGCCAACCTTTCTCGGCCGGATAGGTACAAGCTAGGTCTTGCTCGAGGGAAAAAGATCCGTCAACTTAAGGACAAGCTCGGTTGGGACGATGAAGACTACTATATGGCGACTTATCTTTTTGACGACGTCTCACCGTATCATTTGCATACTGCGATGTTCATCACGACCGTCAGTCAGCAAGGAAACGATGCGCAGAGGGCTTTCTGGATGCCCAAGATTGAAGCCTGGGAGATAATCGGTGCATATGCACAGACAGAGCTAGGTCACGGCAGTAATGTTCGCGGGATTGAGCTTGAAGCAAGATGGGATCCCAGTTCGAAGGAGTTCATCCTTCATAGTCCCACTTTGACCGCCAGTAAGTGGTGGAATGGAACCATGGGGCGGACTGCTACCCACGCAATCGCGGTTGCGCAGTTAATGCTCCCGGTGCAGAGTGAAGGGGCTAAAACTAAATACAAATCCTACGGTCCACATCCATTCATCGTCCAAATTCGCGATTCAAAGACACACCAGCCGCCAGAGACCATTGTCATTGGAGATATCGGTCCAAAATACGGATACGCGTCGATGGATAACGGATATATGCTGTTTAATAATCATAGGTATGAACTTCGCCTCTCTATATTCTGTCTGTTTGCATGCTGAATAGGGTTGCAGAGTGCCCCACGAGGCCATGTTATCACGATATTCTCAAGTAGATCCAGATACTGGCAAATACACTAAGCCTGCAAATCCTGAAGTCGTTTACGGGACCTTAACTCATGTAAGCTTTCTCACTTGTCGTCCATCACATATATTAATATAAATTCTAGGTTCGAGCCACTCTTGTCATGGAAGCACGCCTTGCCCTTGCTCGTGCAGTCACTGTAGCTGTCCGATACCTGTCCATACGGCGCCAATTCAGAGACAAAGACTCAGAGAATTCATCCGACCCTGAAATGCCTGTCCTAGACTACTCAACTGTGCAAATCCGTATACTGCCACTGCTTGCCACCACGTTTGCCCTTCACTACAGCGGCAAGGCAATGGGGGAACTTTACGCTCGAACCCGCAAGAATATTGAAGAAAAGGGAGATTTTGACACTTTGGCCGAGCTCCACAGCACCTCATCAGGCCTAAAGAGTCTTGCCACTGATCTTACAGCGAACGGTATCGAGACTTGTCGTCGAGCTATGGGTGGACATGGATTCGGAGCTAGCGGTCTTGTGCAGCTTAATGCGAATTATTTGGCTAAACCTACAGTTGAAGGAGATAACTGGATGATCACGCAACAAGTTGCCAGGTACCTGGTCAAGAAGGCGAAGACTCTCTCGGAATCTGCAACAAGTCGTGCAGGTACCCGCACAGAGGAGACCTTGAAACAATATATGAATGCGAAAAAGAAGACCCTCAACTTGAAAATATACCAAGATGACAATGCAATTCTAGAAGCTTTCGAATGGAGAGCAGCACACCTTGTAAGTTACTCTTGCTGCTTTGTTCTAGTCACTAAATCTCACATGTGGGAACAATCCAGGTATTCAAAGCATACGAACAACGAGAAATCCAGAAGAGATCCTGGAACAGCCTGCTTATTGACTTTCACAAACTAAGTCGAGGTACGTACATATAATGACATATCACTAGGGAATCATGTGGTTTAACTTGCATTCAGCGTACTCTCAATCCATCCTCGTCCTCAACTTCCATCAAGCCCTCCACCAACCCAACGATCCCGAGATTGCACGTCTCGACGCCACCACTCGCACAGTTCTCCGCGACCTCTTCCTCCTCTTCGCTCTCACCACCATGGACACCGAGGCGCGGGAATTTTCCAACTCAGGTGCGGTGTCGAACGAAGACCTCGATGCCCTCCCCGCAAAGATCTTGGAAATCATGGGCAGGATACGCCCACATGCCGTGTCGCTGGTGGATGTGTGGAAGATTCCAGATTTTCTGCTAGATAGGTATATTCTTTTTGCCCCGGCCCCCCTTTTGTTCCTTTTTATCCCCGCCTTTCGTCTTAAATTCGAGTTTGTAACAGAAAAGCTAATATTTGTTGTTTTGGAACACAGTGCTCTTGGAAGATATGATGGAAGAGTGTACGAAGATCTGTTCGATCGGGCTCACAGGCAGAATCCATTGAACAATGAAACGTTCAACCCGGACTATCGGACCGATGAGATAGTCTTGGGTAGCGGAGATGCTGGCCATATCTTATCGAAATTGTAGTGGCTCAAAATCATCTGAGTCGTCTACACTTGTATATTTTACTCCACTTGGTTGGTTAACATAGAATACTTCTTCCATGGTTTCAAAACCGTTCTATCAATATCTTCTTCTCTTGGTATCAGATGCCAACAACTGGAATTCCCCACTCTATCCCAAAGCTATTAAGCACAAAATCAAAGCTCGCCTGTTTACCCAATGCTGTCTTGTTATCATATGCAAAAAAAAAGAAATCGCTAACGCTGTACTTTTAGATAATTTACACCTCCCAAAGTCCTATCCCAAGTACCTATCCCAATTCTATGAAAACTTTTCACACTGTCAGCTTCTTCATCGTCAATTGATTAACCAAGTTTTCAGCCCCCACAATCCGGAAATACCACTTCGGGAGGCTGCGGGTCTCGATCAGTTACAATTATGGCATTTGTTATGCTCCATTTTCGCTGATGGTCAGGTGTGGCTTCCTTATCCGCGTAATAGTGCGACCGGGCATAATACTATATAGTGCACTGGCCGAGAATCCTCCAGATCTGCTCCCTCGATTACTCCTCCTTCCCTGAAGATTGTTTAGGGCCGACATCACAGAATCCTTGCCAGACTCGAACTTGCCCCGTAGGCTATTCATCTTCTCCGTGGTTGACGAGGCGGATCGATCCGAGGAGCTAGAACTTCTCCCACCGCGCTCCTTCGTTGAATCAATTGATTTTATAATATAGTGCTGTTGCTGATATTGCTGCGCGACAGACGAGCTTTCCAACCTGCTATGTCCGCTGGGCGGCGGGGGGATGACAGCATGGCTTCCCATCCCGATCACACTTCTTACGTCCACAGAGCTGGTTTCTCGCGCTCTGGGAACCGTTCTATCGCTGATATCCTCCATGCTAATGGCTGCCACGGGGGCACTCAGAGCTTCCAGAACGCGCACGTACTCGTCCATCTTCTCCTCCAAGTAGCTCACTCGCTTGCGCAGCTCCACGCACTCATTTGCATTGATGCGGATGTCGGATTGGGCATTCTCTAGTGCTTGTTCTGCTTTGCGGGCGCGGTACTCGGCGGAGTCGGCCTTGCGGGTTGCGCGGTCGATTTGGGAGTTGGCAGCGTAGTAGGCAATGAGAAAGAAAAGGATGCGAATGATCCAGGTTTCGGCAAGCCATTCCATCATGGCAAAGCTGGCGAGAAATACTTGTGTATCGAGGTTGAAGTGGGTGGGGTATGGGTAACGACAATAGCGTTTGTTTCTGTAGAAGGGAGTGCTGATACAATTTTATGATATCAGTGGACATTAAGCTTGTGAGTAGGGTATATTAGGCTCGATTGCATTCATCCAGCAATGAGACATAGAGATAGGTAGGCAGGAGGCAGCAAGCGACAGCAAGCAGCTCGTGGTTTCTTTCTCGGCAAGTGTAGGACATCGTTTCCTGGGTCCATTTGGAAGTCGCATTCCCCAGTAGATCGTTATAGAGTCCCCATGTTCCTTCTAAGCTTCTTCGGTCATTGCAACAGTCTCAGGAAAATACTGCCTGTGTATACAGAGAGTACTTTCAGAGCTTTGAGGCATTTTGTTTGCTTGATGGAGGGAGAGAGAGAGAGAGAGGAACGGTTTCCACCACGCAGTTGATAGGACTCTTGGGTGACTACCAGGTAAGGTTATTATTTACCTTCGGTACCTCAGAGCTACCTCAGAGCTACCTATGTAGTTATGTCATAAATAACCACCGCCATCAATTGACCCCGCCTCGAAGATTAGGCCGGTCTTAACTCGGCGGTCATCATTGTCATCATCATTCCTCCTAGCTGAGGTTTAGGTACCTATGAAGTAGTTAACTAGTTTGTTCCTTCTTAACACGGACATGGCGGGCGGCAGTCTCCCACACGCTTTCCACTTTTGATCTCGGCTGGTTCTCCGAGGCAGCTGCAGCCCACATTGCATGGATGGAACAGCTCCTTCCTGGTTTATGAATCGCTCCTGCTGTCCAACTCCAGCGGCCGCAAGGTCAACCGCGATGGCCTCGTCCTGCTTGCCCCTCCTGGCTTGACCTCTCTCTCTCTCTCTCGTCGTCTTCTTCTTCTTCTTCTTTTCCCTTCTTTTCCTCTTTTTCCTTCTCTTCAACATCGTGCAACAACAGTACTGGCCTTCTAGTACTTAGTGCAAGTCTCTTAGAAAAAAGAGCCTTTGCTCCGTTGTTGCATTGGAGAGCATTCTTTATTTGAATTCTATTCATATCACCGTATCACCATGTCTCGCTTGCCCGTCTCAATTGACTACCTTCGTACCGTCTTCATATATCTCTTGCTGGTTTCCCATGCACCGCTGGTTTGGTCTCAGTGGCAGAATCCTCTCCAGAAGCAGCCGGCGGCTGGCCAGCCGAAAAGAATTGCCATCATAGGTATGTACCTCTTGCACGAATAGAACATCCCGACACATGAGAGAGGTCACAATCCCCTCCAAGATAAGAGCTCTGATTGTCCTTTGCCTCAGGTGCCGGAGCCGGAGGATCATCTGCGGCATACCATCTTCGCAAATATGCAGATTTCTTCTCCATTCCTATCAACATCACCGTATTTGAGAAATCAGACTATGTTGGCGGAAGGTCCATGACCGTTAATCTCTTCGGCGACCCTGCCCAGCCCATCGAGTTGGGAGCGTCGATCTTTGTCAATGCCAACAAGAATCTACTCAAAGCAGCAAAGAAGTTTGGCTTGACGGTTAAAGATGCTAACCATGATGTCCCGAGAGAATCTACCCATGCGCTAGGAGTATGGGATGGAAGTAAGTTCGTCTTTTTGCAGCGTGAGACTGGCTTCCGTTGGTGGAATATCTTCCAATTGCTTTGGAAATATGGTTGGGCCCCGATGAAAACCCAAAGTTTGATGAAATCCACTATCGACAAGTTCCTCAAGCTTTATAAATGGCCGTATTTCCCATGGAAGTCTTTGTCGGCAGTGGCCATGAGCACTGGCCTCGTTGAAGCAACTTGGGCAACGGGTGCCGAATTCTTGAAGGACAACCACGTTTCCGACGACTTTGCACGAGAAATCATCCAGGCTAGCACTCGCGTGAATTATGGGCAAAATCTCCCTCTGATCCACGGATTAGAGACGATGGTTTGTATGGCGACAGATGGTGCCAAGTCTATTGAAGGAGGGAACTGGCAAATCTTTCAGGGAATGGTCGACGTATCGAAAGCCAACCTGAATCTTCAAACAACTGTAAAGGATATCCACCGTAACGACGACGACACCTATACCCTCGCATATACAATGGAAGGAGCTAATACCACAAAACATTCCGACTTTGATCAAGTGGTTATTGCAAGTCCTCTTCAGTTCTCTGGCATTAACATCTCCCCTTCTCTCGATTACCTGCCGGATATCGCTCCCTATGTTGAGCTCCATGTTACATTACTAGCTTCGCCGCATAAAATCTCGCCACGCTTTTTCAGACTTTCAGGGAACAAACTTTCAGTTCCAGAGGCAATCCTTACCACCCTCCCGGAAGGCCTTGATCTGGGAGCTCGTCGTGATGGAGTAGGCCCAGCAGGATTCTGGAGCATCAGTACGATCAAGAAAGCCAGACCACCAACGACATCCCAACCTTCTGGCGAAGAACACTATGTCTACAAAATCTTCTCGCCGCAACCTTTGACCACTCAATTCGTCTCAGACCTATTTGACATATCCGAAATGGACCTATATGATGACCATAACACCACCTTCCACGTGTCGGATTCTAGTTTTGGAGGCTTCTCGGTGAATGAAATCTCCTGGGTTTACGAGAAGAAGTGGCAATCATACCCGTTCCTCTATCCCCGTGCGACATTTGAGGATATTAAACTAGCGCCCAATCTCTGGTACACCAGTGCCATCGAGAATTTTATTTCAACAATGGAAACAAGTGCTCTCTCGGGGATGAATATCGCTGCCCTTATTCTGAGCGAGTGGATCTCTGAGTTTGAAGTCAAGCTGAAGAAGTACGAAGAGGCCTCGTAATGCTTTCGGTGCTTGTAACCGAGGCGCTTCTTGTTGGGTGGCGCATCATTCATATAGGGTTTCCACTTTCTGTCCAAGTGTACTTAGGCATCATTCTTACTCTTGAAAAATGAACAAATTTCAAATACAACGTCTCTTCCCCTACGATTTGTACCTCAGACGAGGCCTACGCCTTCGTTATCAAAAAAGTTCTAAACTGTCGCATCACACGCCAAGCTAACTACATAAGAAGCTGGCGAGAAGACACCAAAATAAAATGGTTCGCCCACTTTCTTTTAATACATTATCGTGATTTTGAGTCAACGGCCTTGCTAAGCTAAACTGTGATACGTGGTTACAAAATTTTGGCATCCTGTCTCCGTTTCCAGAGGGTACTTCGCAAGGGGAATGGCCACGAAAAACTAGGCCTATCATGTCACACTGATCTCAAGCTCGTTAAAACCATTTACATCTCGCCACTCCTGCAATATATCCATGAAACTATTCAGGCCTAATGGCCAGGGCCCGGCTGCTGTGCCTTTCAGCTTTTCCTCCATGGAAAGCTTGTCTTTGCCTCCTTCCATGTTATAATATGAAGGCGTACAGTTGGCGACGGGGGCGAGACCCAAAGCCCCGGCCTTGATCCGGTTTGCCCAGGCTTCCTCCGCCGCAAGAGTTGGCTCAATGGCGACCTTTCCCTTTGGACCGACCCTTTTGAGGCCCTCGGCGATGATGAATGCGGTGTGCCGTGCCAAGGTGTCGAGAGTGGGTGTATAGTTGGGTGAGACGCCGGTTTGGTTGGGCCCGACGATGAAGAGATTGGGAAAACCGTTGGTGGTGACGCCGTGCAAGGTGGCTATGCCCCGTGCCCATTTCGCGTCCAGGCATTGACCCTGTCGGCCGATGATCTGCGCTCCGCTGCGTGCGGCGGGGCTCTCGCGACCGTTTACGTCGAAGCCCATGGCGAAGATGAGGATGTCGAGATCAAAGTGTTGCCCGTTGGCGATGGCGCCGGATTTGGTGATTTGCTGGACGCCTTGGCCGTTTGTGTCGACGAGGGTGACTTGGGGAAGGTTAAATGCTTGGAGGTATTCGTCGTGGAACCCTGGGCGCTTGCACCAGCCTGGGTACCATGCTTTGAGTTTCTCGCCGATCTGCTTGTCGTGCACGATTTCGTCGACTCGTGCGCGGATCCTCTCTGATCTTGTCAGGTCCAGCGCGTGCATGTCGGCAACGTACTTGGTTACGTTGTCCATGGTTACCACATTTGACCTGCCGGTGAGGGCGCTGAAGGATGGAAAACCGGTCCACCCATCAGAGACCATATCAACAGTGGCACGGGGCTCGGTATTGGCCGTAAAGGAAATAAAATTGCGGTTTCTAGCCATTTGCCATCCGGGCCCGGTTGCTATTGTCTGTGTCCACTCCTCTGGGTCGGTGGTCTTCTGGTTACGAATGTCCACGGATGCGGGCGTGCGTTGGAAGACATATAACTGCTTACTCCACTTGGCCAAATGGGGGACAGCTTGAAGTGCTGTGGCACCAGTACCGATGATCCCGACTCTCTTGTCTTGGAGGTTGTTTAGCGTTGGATCTGTGGGGCTGCCTCCGGTGACTTGGTAATCCCAACGTGCAGCATGGAAGCTTTGGCCGTGGAAGTCTTCAAGGCCGGCGAAGTTCGAGATTTTCGGGCGGTGCAACAGGCCTGGAATTAATGCGACGAAATCGGCGCGAATCTTGGCGGTGATTGACGGGTCATTTGGCGGATTTTGGGTCATCTCAAGGAGCCACTCGGAGCTATCCTCATTCCAAACACACCGCTGAAGCCGTGTTCGAAACAGTGCCCTGTCCGTGAGCGACCATTTTTTGGCAATCCGATTCGCATGTTCTCTAAGCTCATCACCGGATGAGTATTTGTGTTTTGGCATGTACCCAGTTTCTTCCAAGAGAGGCATGTAGATATAGCTCTCAACGTCGCACATCAAACCGGGATAACGGTTCCAGTACCAGGTGCCTCCAAATCCGGCAGCCGTGTCAACAATGGCAATGTCTTCGGGCTTGAACCCTGCATCCAGCAAGCGTACCGCAAATAAGAGACCTCCAAATCCAGCACCCAGGATGACCACCTTGTAGTGCGCGCCCTCCTCGAGAGTCATCGAAACTGCTGACCCATCATCCCATTTATCTTGATAGAGGCGTTTGAGGTTCTGGTTTTCCGTGGTTGCGAGATTGATGTATTGAGCCAGTCCATCGGAGCGCAACCGTTTGCTTCGCTCTTCGGCGTATCTTTCCTGTATGTCCTGGACCTGTGACGTACTGATATCATCGAGACTGCTGGTCTCCACGACTGATTCCAACTTTGTTCCATTTCCTAAGAACGGTATATCAGGAGAGACATTGGCCTCCCCAACAACGGCTGAACCAATCGACATTGTGTAAGTTTCGAGAAGAATTGGTCGTGCCTCTTTAGCCAGGACAAAAGATTTGCATATGAGGAAGAGGTCGAATAAATAGCACAGATCCCTCTGATGCTTCGGTCACCCCAGTGGTTGATTTCGGAAGGATTGATACCCGGAGAAGGAGCGCGTGCTTGCATAATCACCCTGCACATACGCATGGCACATCGACCGAGACCGAGTATTCCGAACGTGGTCCCCTGGCCGCGACCTGGGACAAGCAGTCAAACGGCCATGATCAACCACAGATGTACGTCGCATAATTGCCTTGTGCGCACTTATGCAGACATAGGGACTTCACCTGGACCCTGCCCCGCTAACAAGTGGATGAGCCTCCTGCCGATCTGCACCGGGCCGGACATGGGGTAGTTACCGCTGTCCCATGCTTCGATCGAAATGCCTCGCAAAAAGAAACAACTATGCATTCCTAACAATGCATTTCGCAAGGTTCCCACAAGGATGGCCAGTACATGCCCGATAATATGTCGGTGTATCATAAAGTGCAGTCACAGCACACGAGGTGACTTGTGTGGGCGGTGGTTTGTCATAACTGCTGTATGTAGCAGTTTAGATATTTCAGAGTAGCTTTTCAAACTCCACATCGTTGCATACAGACATACACATCGAATGCCTGCATAACTAGCCAGCCAAGAGAATCGAAGATCATCGCAAATGTATATCGAAGCACTTGTATATAGGGCACGTCTCAGGTGACGGGAACCCGCGGGGCAGGCCACAGCCATTCGGAACGGCGCAATATTAACCCGGCGCTTTCCCAAGTCTGGTTAGAATGCCCATTAAATTGACACTAGTCCATATGAGGCTAGTGGATGTTGTGGTAGTTCGGAGGCAGGTTAATCCTTCCGGTCAAAGTTCGGGGCCCTGCCCTCTTGACAATGGTCACCTGGCAAATCTTGGGCAAGGGATGCTGGCCAAACCTGGGGCATCAAGCTGTTAGGGGGCCCAAGCCGGGGAAAAACAAATCGCGAAACTAGTAAACACGAAACTGACCTAGGACACGTTGAGTTCAAACTGCAAGCAGTGCATTGAGCAAACGGGGAACCTTACATGCCTGTTAATGACACTCTATTCACTGGAGGGAGGAGGATTGCTCCTACAATCCTACGCCTCGACCCTTTGATTTTATTGTTGAGACCATCCTTATATTCAGGATCAGGGAGATAATCACCTGACTAGATTCATTGCAGTCTTGTCTTGCACTGCCACCCGATCAGAGTGCTCACAATGGTGGCTCGCAATCTAACTTGCCCTCGAAGAATATCGGACTCATATTGATATCATAGGATTCCTTTCCCCGTTTTTCGTTCTGCCGGCACCCTGTCCGGCAGTTCGGCTTCTTTGTCCATCGATGCCACGTCCATGCAAGCATGATTGCACTTTCGGTTTCCTGTGATAGGGGTTTCCTTTAACCGCGTGAGAACGAATCATGGAAGTTCCGTGCGCACTTCCAAATTCTTTCTTGATTTGATTCCGCTACGGCTAGACTTACCATCCACAAAGCGGAAGATGAACCAGTTCCCGGTCAGAGGGGAAAGAGGCGATGTCTTTCGTATGTGCTTATAGATGGATTACCAAGAGTTCGTCCTATTTTGCTTTTGATTCAGGGGTGGTAATGGCATTGAGAAATCGGCTCGCCGGCAGCCTAGGCTCCGGAACTTTTTGAGCGGCCCAAGTATCCCTGGTCAAGCGCGGCGACACACCGTGGAAAAAACGTGGCATGGTTGGAGCTCTAACGGAGAAGAGATTCTCACGCCATGTGTGTAAGATTAGCTGTGGAGACGGTGGGCTCTGGAAGCACGGCGGCGAGGAGACATGTTTTCCCGAAATCAGCATCCCATCGATAAGGTTGTGCTCGCTGGGTCGACTAACTATGGGATATGCGGGTCGGATAGAGTCCGCTGTGATTTGGAAATGATACAAGTATCATTTTGACGACCCTAGACAGACGTCTATATGGTATCTCAGATTTGGTGGGTTGATGGACGGGGCCTACCAGTAGTTGTCGTATGTCGATTAAGAACCTCCGCGGGGACAGATGCACTCGTTACAACTGTCAAAATATCGAGAGGGCCAAGGTAGTTAAAACTCAACCCATCTCTCAATCTCGTATCGTCCGTTGAACCGATACCTTGGTAGTGAGCACCGGCAGTCAATAATCGGTGGATCCCCGGCAAGATTCCAGAACACTGGGTCAGGACAACGTGGTATGGGATGGAGCAATGCGGGAAATTTGAAGAAACAAAAATTGCATATGGAGTGACTAGTTATCAGCAAAGGCCAGACAGGCCGACCTGCGGGAGAGGCAAAAATGTGGCAGGGGCGATGAACGGGTGGGCTTCTTGTGCCGTTCGCTTTGCCACACTCTCTCTTCAACAGACCTCAGTCGCGGCCCGCGGGAAAAAGAGGGTTGACTAGCGGATCCAAGCGAATAATCAACAAGTCCGGAGTAGTCAACGATTTTTGCCTGTTCAAGCTTGTTGAGTTGAACTGCTTACTATTTTCCGACTAAATCACTTTCGGGAGATATCGTATGCAGGCTAGTTAACTTTAGTATGGTTAAGATGATGAACCCACGCTAACAAGCCATGTGCCTCGAATCCAAGCCCCTCCAGCCTAAGAATCCCCAGGCTGGTTGAATAGAAGGGCTACAGGCATCGATGCATGTGTTAATGCAAGCTAAAAACACGCTAATACTCCTGCAAGAGTTACACATCTTTTTTAGAGGCATTCTCTGCAAGGGTCCTAAGAGTGTGTGTGTCTCATATTTGAATAATGCTAGTTTAGTTTGCACATACACACTTCTCCCGGCTTTGTCAAAACAGCGAAACGGGCTTGGTCGCGGGGACGAGCAGAATCAACCAGGGATCGCGACTGGGGAGAACCCCGGGGTGGAGTGAGCGAGGATTCGGGGGAGAGAAGCAAAGATAGAAAAGATAAAAAACGGAGCAACTCCATCATTGCCGGACGGATGCAAATTTAACTTAAAAAAACCTCCCTTACATTTCCTCCGGGTCAAGGGCAATTCCGGAAGTGGAATTCTTCTTCTTCTTCAGTTCTTGGAGCCTTTTTTCTCTATATGCAAAACTCCACTGTAAGGTAGTTAACTAGATTGCTAACTACTAGTAGTGATTAAAAGGAGTTGTGCAATGTGGAATCGAGGGCCTTAAGCGAAATCACAAGCTTGTTGAGACATTCTCTAATATCATCAACTAACTAGTCCACCATGTCTCTGTTTTAGTCAAACAAAACGCGGTCAAAATGAACAACGCAGCAACTAAACTAAATGAATCCACAATCACAATTCAATTCAGCTGGTGCAATTGCCCATTATATTGCCAGATTAGTTCTATGCTCCAAGAAACCAGCGGCAAGGAAACCCCTGTTGAGCATTCCAAGCGCAATCCATGCAAAAACGACTAGCCTGCCGGTTAGTTAAACTGGTTAGCTTCAACCCCTCAGGAAACTCTAGGCCTTCATTCGTCCCTCAGCGCCAAATCTGAACTTCCGAAGTCAATTCCCCAGTCCTAGGATCCTTTCCACACCCTCCAAGCGATGGCGACACCGAGTGCAATTATTTATTTTTGGAAGAGTAATAATATGGAAGAGGACCTTCATCCCTGGAGTATAAATATATGTTGATATCCGCCCGTTCTCCGGGGTTTGTTTCTGCACGTCACTCTTTTTAAATCCTTTCTTAACCCCCTCCCCCCCCGTTCTGCAAGTTGTATGATCTTCATCATATAACTATATACACTCTTTTATCATGTTGGGGAATGTCAAGACATTGTTCATTTTGGCGCTTTGCCTCGTCTTTGAGGGAACACACTCTCTAGCAACACCCCGCGATAAGACCCACCTCGAGATCAGGCAAGATGCAGAGCCACGCTACAAAGCAGTCGCCGCTGCTGCTCAGAAACGCCGCAACGACGCACTCGACGCCTTCATGGCTGCCCCGGTCCTCAATATGACAGGCATCGGCAACGACCTGCGCCCTGTCCTCCTGAATTCCGGCGTGCTGTCTCGGTCCGAAATCAATATCATCAAATCCGATGCTGCGAGTTTGGTCCTGAGGATGGTAGTCAAGAACCTGACCTCAGTTGAGGTGACGACTGCGTTCTGCAAGGCAACCGTCATTGCACAGAATCTGGTATGGGCTCCTCTAACTTTGAAGTTTAGAATAAACCATGATGCCAAGAAGTTTGCGCTAAATATTCCCATGTTATGTAGACAAACTGTGCAACTGAGGTCTTGTTCGAAGAGGCGTTGAAGCGAGCTAAATTCCTCGACGACCACCTCAGACGAACAGGCCGGCCTGTCGGCCCACTCCACGGTCTGCCAATCTCCCTCAAGGATACTTTCATGACTCCTTCTCACCCATCGTCCATCGGTATGGCCGCCTATGCTTCCGAACCAACTACAGAGAAGTCTGTTATTGTCAGCATGTTGGAGGACTTGGGTGCAGTTTTCTACATCAAGACCAACGTTCCGACTGCCATGTTGATGGGTGAAACAATCAACAACGTCTGGGGCGAAACAATCAACCCAATTCACAAAAAGCTCACGCCTGGTGGATCCTCTGGTGGTGAAGGTGCGATCAACGCTTTCCGAGCCTCGCCTCTGGGTGTCGGAACAGATATTGGAGGTAGCATCCGTATTCCTGGCGCTTATGGTCATTTGTACGGACTCAAGCCTTCGATTGGACGCTTTCCAACTTGGGGTGCTAAGCCGGCTATCAAAGGCCAAGACTTGATTGGCTCTGTCGCCGGGCCAATGTCCCATTCGCTCACGTCCGTCAAATTCTTCGCTGAGGTTGTTCTTTCCGAATACGCTGCTCCTTGGAACCACGACCCAAAGATGATCCCCATTCCTTGGAGGAGAAACGTAATCCCCAGAGGGAAGAAGCTCAAGTTCGCCATGCTTCCTTGCAATGACGGTGTCGTTACCTGCCATCCACCAGTTGAGAGAGCTCTTCAAATCACCGCGAAGGCTCTAAGAGATGCTGGCCATGAAGTTGTCGACTGGTAAGTCAATCACCAATGAAGAATAGACCTCTAGCACCAAGCATTGTGTACTGACCATAGAACTAGGACCCCCGTAAACCCTAAGGGAGTCGAAGGCCTCACAACTCAAGTTTTCACTCTCACCGGCTCTGATGCTGTCCTTCCTCCACTTCAGGAGTATGATGAGCCGCTGCTCGGCGTCTTGAAGCTCCTGTTCCCTGGTGGCACCAGCGGCCCTCCAGAACTCACTCCCGCAAAACTCCGTGAGCTGATTATCAACCGTAACCAGCTCCAAAAGGACAACCTCGACCAATGGATATCGACTCGGGTTGACGGCGTTATTGCGCCTGTTAACGTCCAGGCAGCAGCCCGCTTGCAGATGGACCCCCAGAAAGTCTACGGAGGCTTCTCTGGTTTCGGCAACGTTATGGGTATGATACTTTCCCCTTTGTCCCTAAACAACTACTGTCTTTGTTTTACACTTGGCAAACAATATAGCTAACGGCTGATGCGTTTATAGACCTCCCAGGCTGCTCCTTCCCAGTCACCTACGCTGATAAAGCCTTGGATCCCAACAGAGGCTCGGACTGGGTTCCAAACGACCTACGAGATCAATTCGTTCAGAGCGACTACGACGCTGATTTCTGGGATGGCGCACCAGTCGGACTCCAAGTCTTGGGACAGCGACTGGAAGAAGAGAAAGTCTTGGAGATGACCGAGATCATTGCTAAAGCAATCAACTTCAAGGATAGAGTGTTTGGATAAAACCATTCTCTGTGCCGTTCTTTCTTTCTCCTTTACTCCTCTCCTCCCCTTCTTCTTTTCTTTTTCTTTTTCTTCCTCTTCCTTTTCTTCTCTTTGTCTTAATCTCTTTTTTCCTCCACTATTTTCCAGCTGTATATATTTTTACTTCTTTCTTGGATCATAGACCTTTTTTTTTTTTTTGATATCAACAGAGATGAATATCCATGTCAGATGCCGAGTTCAGATGAACGTGCACGTGATGGCTGAGCGGGATGGATGATGTAACTAGTTCGAGGTCTAGCCAGAAGAAGCTTAGCGCATTGGCATTCAGGCACCTGAGTGGGTATCAATACACGTTCGATACGGCGGATCCCAGCCAAACCACCAGACCGTGCCATGTGTCGCCGCGTACCCGTTACGTATTGCGTCTGCGCTCGAGTGAACGTTCCAACAAGGCTAGTTAACTAACCTAGGGAAAGGTTGCCCATTCTTGAGTCAGTCAAGAAGTCAGTCACTTGGTCGGTCAATCACTTGGCCAGCAATGTAGTTAGGCATCTCTTCTGTGGTTGCTGCCTTTCCTCTTGCTTTCTTTTTTTTCTTTCTTTTGTGTGAATGGATTGTCGAGGATGACACTGGAACAAGAACGCACACCCACGCTTAGTTACCCTTTCTTTTTTCTTCAGCGAACAAGGTAAAACTAACATCCTCACACCGTATACTTTCTCCGTAGCATCCACCGGTACTCCCGCCCTGGCGTCTCTTATATATCTATCCCCTATGCCTCTATAATGGATAATGCAAGTGTTTTCTATCGCATCCTAACCTCTATCTCGCTCCTACCCACCAACCAACGATCCATGTCCAATACATTTTGGCGCTTATGCGAGGTGCTTGCCCAACAAGAGAAGGAAGACGGTGACGACAAGGACCCCGAAGCTTATGACCATGAAGACAACGACAACCTCTTCGCCGAAACCCCAAGAGCTACCGACGGCACCGCCAACAGCAGCCATAACTATGATCTAGAAGCCTCCGAAGTGTCGAGCCTCTCTGCCCAATCGGCCGCCCCTATTCACTTTGATGACCCCTGTGCCTCTATCGTGAACTTCAAACCCAGCGAGTCCTTGAAGATAACCTGTCTCACGATCGGGTCCCGCGGTGACGTCCAGCCGTACATCGCACTCTGCAAAGGTCTCTTGGCGGAAGGCCATCGGCCGAAGATTGCAACCCATCGAGAATTCGAGCCGTGGGTGAGACAACATGGTATTGATTTTGCACCTGTGGAAGGTGATCCGGCCGAGCTTATGCGGATATGTGTCGAGAATGGGATGTTTACCTATTCCTTTCTGAAAGAAGCTTCCCTGAAGTTCCGTGGGTGGATAGACGAGCTATTATCGTCTGCGTGGACGGGTTGTCAGGGAAGCGATATTTTGATCGAGTCTCCCAGCGCGATGGCCGGTATCCATATTGCAGAGGCGTTACGGATACCATATTTCCGTGCCTTTACGATGCCGTGGACTAGAACGAGGGCCTATCCGCATGCCTTCGCTGTGCCTGATCATAAGATGGGTGGGGCGTATAACTATATGACCTATGTCATGTTTGACAATGTCTTTTGGAAGGCTATCGCGGGTCAGGTGAATAGGTGGAGAAAGCGAGAGTTGGGATTACGAAGTACGGGTTTGGACAAGATGCAACCGAATAAAGTTCCGTTTTTATATAACTTCTCTCCCTCCGTTGTCCCTCCGCCGACGGATTATGGGGACTGGATTCGCGTGACGGGTTATTGGTTCTTGGACGAGGGATCGAGCTGGACACCGCCAGAGCAACTTACCGCTTTTATCCAGAAAGCACGAAATGATCGAAAAAGTATTGTCTATATTGGTTTTGGGTCGATAGTCGTCTCGGATCCGACAGCCTTGACGAAAACGGTGATTGAATCCGTTCTGAAAGCTGATGTCCGGTGTATTCTTTCCAAAGGCTGGTCTGACCGACTTGGAGACCCTGCAAGTGCGAAAACGGAGGTGCCTCTGCCACCGGAGATACATCAGATCACGGCCGCGCCGCACGACTGGTTATTTTCCCAAGTGGACGCTGTCGCCCACCATGGCGGTGCGGGCACGACCGGAGCGAGCCTTCGGGCCGGTGTTCCCACGATTATAAAACCCTTCTTCGGAGACCAGTTTTTCTTCGGATCTAGGGTGGAAGACCTCGGAGTTGGTATCTGTCTGAAGAAACTGAACGTGAATGTCTTTTCGAGAGCGTTATGGGAGGCGACCAATTCTGAACGGATGATTGTGAAGGCAAAGTTACTTGGTGAGAAGATTCGCAAGGTAGGTTCCCAATCCATGTTTGATAGGTACATTCGGATTTTTGAACTAAATTACCATTCTGATGTTTAGGAAAGTGGAGTGGAGAAAGCTATTCAAGCCCTCTACCGCGATCTCGACTATGCCAAAACTCTTGTCCAACGGCGTTCAGTAGCTGTGGCGTCCCCACCACCACCTGTCGCTTTCGGGTCACCTAATGCCCGCAGTGATTGGGAAGATGATTTAGCTAGCATCGAAGATTCTTGGACGTTGGTCGGCCATCCAGACATGGACTTGGAGTTATCTCACAGCAGTAAAGGCGCGAGCGAGTTTGATTTACGGGCGAGCGCGGCGGCAGCAGCTGGAACACTACCAAATATTGTTCTTGAGGAGGATGACGGTGAAGAAGACGTTACTCGATGATAGCAAGCTGCGCCGTGCCACTGGCGTTACAACACTTTTTATGATGATCTGCGACGACTTGTTACGAATTGAAAGAAAATGGGAATTTTTTCACTTTTGAGCTGGATTTGGGTTCGGCGCAATGGTCTACACTACCCTACTTTACAATAATTTGACGAGGAGTTTTTGTCGTGGGCGGTGGAGCAGACTCCCCAAGGCAAACGGGGACGATGTGCCATTTTGTGATGTGGAGTTTCAATTCATTACAAGCCTAAAGGGTTGCTTGTATTCTTCCATTTTTTTGGGGCTGTTTGATGGGTTCCTCCTATGGTTGAATCTCAACAGATTTCTCTATTTTTTCTTTCAAAGTTGGATCTTTCTCAACTCCGATGTTTTTTTTCTTCCTGCGTTCTTCATCTTAGACCAGGCGAATTGCGGAGCTAATTGCGAGGGCTTAGATGGTTCTAACTCTATATAATAATCCTATCTCATGTGCTTCGGGCATGGTAGGCTTTGCATGCTTCTGCCTTTTTTTTTTTCTCTGCTTTGGACCTTTGGTGTTTGTTGTCGGCGTCTTTATTTGCTTTATGTTCCGTCGAGTACCTACAAGTGCGAATCACAGGTTTTGTTGCTTATGATATTAGAAAGTACAACAATTGAAAGCAATGACTGGTATTCTGACCTACATACCTAGTCTATAAGATTGGTGGTATTTTCTTTTCACTCAGTAAAAGGGAAGGGATAGCCAATTCTGGTCTTGTTCGCAACACAAACGCAAACGCCTTATATCAATTAGTAGATTTGTATCATCTCTTCAAACCTGTTTAATCCTTTCCCATCAAACCCATGTACGTAGGAGTAGATCACTCAGGCCGATCTAGCTTCAGATCACATCTCTTTTTTTTCGCCTTCCGAATCATCAATGTAGAATTCACGATTATGGTACTTTTTATCATTCCTCCGGCTTTGTGGCCGTCTCTTGTCCTTTCCCTTCTGTCTTCTCTTTTCGTTTTTGCATAACATCCCAATTGTATACACGTGCAGTAGCAACTTCGAGAGTCTGCAGCATTTTGAAAGCAACAAAGTCAGTATGCAAAATGCAACCCCATAACAAGAGTTGCACGGTCCAGAGGAGGGAGCATGGCAGGTATTCGGGGGGGGGGATCTCTCACGGTAATCTGCTCTCTCAGAAATTCCAGATCCTCATCGCAATTCCCCAGACTCATCTGCGCAGCCCGCAGCTTTTCGTCCAGCAGCGTTTGCGCTTCGTCGATCGGGTATGCTAGCATGACGTTCGCGCCGAGCCAGAGGTAGACTTCGGCCGTGTTCTCGGGGGGGATGGATGCGCGGGCGTACAGGGTGTCGTTGAGTTCAAAGGCGGTTTCGAGGGAGGTGGGCGATTCGGCCTGTTATTATCATTCAAAAAATCCGGGTTTTTAGCGCTCCCGTCGTAACAATAGGAATGCTTTTTTTTTCTCTGAAATTGCACTTGGAGTTGGGACGCGGGAAAAAGAAGGATTATAGAAATGATATTGTTTTTTTTACCTTTCTCCTGGCACTTAGAAACTTGACGGTTTCCAGAGTCTTTCTGATATCTGGGATCTTCTCTTTGAGGCCCTGCGCGCGCCGTTGGGTGTTGAGCTCCATGAATTGGTATTTGGATATCATCTCCTGGAAGGAGCGGAGGGTGGGTTCGACGTCGGCGCGGGTGGAAACGTAGTCGGTGACATCGTCGACGAACGGGGCGGTGGGAATGCCGCGCGGATTGGTAGTGCCGGCGGAGGAGATTGCTCTGAAGGAGGCAGGTTAGCTTGATGGGAAAAGCCAAAAGTATTCTTGTCATGAGAAGTGGACAGAGGTTGGCCCCAGTGCCCAGGGAGTTCGATCGGAAGAGAACAGGGTGGTGGATGTGTCCGTGTATGCACATACTTTTCGGGTTGCTTCTCCGCCATGATGCTGAGCTGCTGAGCGAGGGGAAGGTGTAAACGCCTCAAGGTTTCATTTCAATAATGGGCTTTGCTGCCCTATGTTCATGTGGTGGTGGTGATGGATTGATAGAGAGTTCAAGATGGGAAACTTCATGGATAAGATCGTCAAGGCATGGGGCCGTTGAATGGGGTGTGTGGTGTGTATTGGTCGAGGCGTGAGTTCGAATCGCTTACTGAGTTTTTAGTGAAGGCAGGGTGCAAATTGAGGTGCAACCGGGTCAGTGGGAGCATTTCGCAACACGGACTAGCGAAGCAGCTGAAGCAGAACGTCAGATGCTTGAACCCACTGTCTGAGACCAAACTCGTACGAGCTAATATAAACAAAGGTTGAAAAGAACTCCACTCTCTACAGCCATGCTGACAAGCTCAACATCTCGGGGGGTGAAGACCTACAGTGGTTTTTGGATATAGAAATCATCTTTCGAGATCGACCAGCAGGCAAAATTTGCCTGGGCCAGGCATCTTACATTGATAAGATCTCCAAACTGGCAGACGATTCCCTCACAGCAGACGACACCCTGATAGGCAAAGAGGAACTATACCCGAATAATAGAGAACAGGCCACTCCGGAATCAAGGACTCAATATCAATGCAAGATTGGCCCTCTACTATAAGCGTCAGTTACATCCCGCCCTGATATAGCTTTTGCAGTATCGCTGACCCATAACGCCTGGTTATATAACTATATGTGTAGCAATGTCTGTACATACGGCCGGACATCGAGTTACCTCGCGTCCGATCTGTCATCCCTCCTCTTTCCTTTGTTGCCAGACAGTCAACCATGATGAATCAAAAAGTCAAGAATGAGCTTTCATCTGACATGGCAGCACTTGCGCTGGAGAGAGAGAAATGTGAGTTTCTGGAGCACCTGCCTCCAGGACGCATCAGTATGCTTATTCAGACCTGGAGAGAATGAATGAGATTCTTGTGTCAGGGTACGAACGAAAAGTGCGCATATGTGGTTTTTACATCGGTTCCTGATTCCGAATTTTAAAGAATAGCAGAGCAGATCAAAGAAAGACAAGATTGGCATTTGCCAACAGAGACCCTGATGCTCAAGCTGTTGTCCGGTCCGCATGAAGTCGCGTGTCACGAGTTTGAGTCATGTCTCACAGGCAATGCAGCAAGTATGAGTGTGAAGCGGGAATTCTCCGCGTTGGGTGCCAAAGCTAGCACCACTCGAGACAGGCCAAAGCAGGCAGACAGCTGCTATGGACCTCGCGGCGACCTGGCCAGAGGGTGAAGGCAACTGGCCAAACATCGCAGTTGAAGTTGGGTAGTCGGAGACAAGTGCACAACTACAACAAGATGTAGCATGGCGGTTGAACTAGCAAAGCGAGGTTAATCGTGCGATCTCAATTCACATCCAGAGAGGCAGCGAAGACATCATTTTCATTGCATGGGAGCGGAGAGCACGCCCGGCCCTGCAGCAACAAAATCCAGAGCCTGTAGCCGTGGAACAGGTGAAAATCAGCAAACCAAAGGGAAACAACCGGCCACATATAACTGGGAAGCAGATTACAATCCCATTTGAGCAATTATTGCTCCGAAGACCAAATAAGTGTGAAAGCAATTTTGTGTTTAGCAGGGAAGACCTGCTGGAGATTGCTGGGAAAATCTGGATTGAGATACGGCTCGAGGCTTGAGAGATGCGAAAGAAAGGGGGAGCAAGCAAGAAAGAATGAGAGTGGGCAAGATAAGATCGAGGTTTGCGACATGTGACTATGGTGTGTCGACTCCGGCTCGTCGCTCAGAGAATTGATGTGGCTTTCAAACGAAATGCCTGATCACCGAACCAACGAATCCGAAGCTGAATCCAACAACCTCCCCAAAATTCTACGATTTACACTGAGTCTGAGGCTATGATAAACTGACGCTCCTCACTGCCCGAACTAGTCAGGCTCAGGGAGGGGTGCCGGGCTTCGAAATACAGTGGATAAAAGGAGTATAGTGATATAGGAAGGTTCCAACCAATACGGAGTACAAGAAGTGACTTTCTTTTAATATACTTATTGTTATTTGTGGGCAGGAGAATTTCTTGCTGTGGCATTAGCATTCACTAATGAAATATTGATGGATGTTATAGACTGCGGTAAACTTCATCTCTATACTGAGTAGGTTGAACCAGAGTTCAAGTGTTGAATCTTTTAGCAATAAGGCTAGGACGCGACTAATGGAGATTTCGGT
This sequence comes from Amauroascus niger, assembly GCA_001430945.1. Lineage (NCBI taxonomy): Eukaryota > Fungi > Ascomycota > Eurotiomycetes > Onygenales > Onygenaceae > Amauroascus > Amauroascus niger. Next base: position 262,194 of record LJPK01000197.1, read on the forward strand.
TTTCTTGCTGTCGCCACAATGGCAATCCAATCCATAGGGATAGGTGTCTCCGTTCCATACTTTCCCTTGAGGTAGTTCAAAACTGCGGACGGTAGATCAGCGGCGCTCCGCTCTCTCTGTTCCTCGCTCCAGAATCTGGCTGGGATATGGGCCATAATAGGAGCCAACGCGGGCAACATTTCAGGAAAGGTGCTGGTGGCCAAGGTCTTTGGAACCAAATTGACTTTTATATCGTCGAGCCCTCGGTTCTGCAGTTGGATTTCGACCCAGGAAGGATCGTGCCATTCTTCCCCGTTCCCGAGTGACATAAAAAACTCCTCCGGAGTCGGCTGGGGGAGATTACCAGGCATGGTGGCAATGGCAGCATTGATGTCGTCGCTCCACCCGCCTTTTTTCCAATACAGACTCGGTCAGCGGCTAGCCTGAGCGATCGACACCCCGCGAGAGGACCAGATACGATCAGTGTTGGGGGCATACATACATTTTTTCCAAGTAGTGAACCCAAGCGTGCCTCCTGGTTTCAGCATACGAAGACATTCTGTAAATATTGTTAGCAGGAGCTTTATTACAATGGGTGAAACAGTTTTGAATGGGTTCGTTTGTATCCAAGATATACACTGCTCACTCACCACTGAGAGCCACTTGGGGGTTTGGAGTCCCCATTATCGCTAGTAAAAGAAGTTTTCGAAAAATGATTAGTAACTAATGCCTATCCCTTTTCAGGACAGGGGCCTTTTTTTTCATTTTTCCACTCACCAAATGATGCAAAGACATGAGTGTAACGGACACTTGGCAAATCAGTTCGTTCCAAATCAGTGACAAGAGCCCTTGCAGAATCCCAGTTTTCGGTCTCAATTCTCTTGTTGACAGCATCAATCATAGCTTCGGACAAGTCCGCACAAGTCAAAAGACACTCATTCTGGTCGTTTGCCCCATCAAGCAGTTCATACAAAGCCGCAGAAACTGCCCCTGTCCCACAAGCGTTGTCAAGGATCGTAAACGGCCTTTGTTCTCTGCTGGCGGATAGGATGCCTGATTGCTCGACCAATGACCTAGCGAACACCACCGTCACCTTCTCCGCGGAGCGATAATCCTCGACGGTCTTTGGATCTTTCCATATGCTGTATGATTCTTCGGAGACATTAGGGCAGGCGGTTGAGTTCGACATTCTGAAATTTGCGGGTGCTAACCCATGGACAGGAGGCAGAAATGCTAAGGGAGAGAGACAAGTGTGGTGATAGGACGTGATAATTTGACGAAGCCTGTCAAAGACCTTCGTCGTATCAGGTAGCTAAGGTATACTTGTATATTCCTCGCATATCTCGCTTCAAAAGTCCGTTGAACGAACCCCACACGTTCACGCTATGCACATACATAGGCATCAAATCACGGCCGTATTCCGCACCTCACAAGGCTGGCTGAAACAGAAATTCAAAGTGAACAAAATTCCCTGAAGAGCTGTATGAAATGCACGACTGGACAAGGTCTGGCACTATTCTCTCAGTGAACACCCCACTATGTTGAGGCTTCTGGGCCACTTCTTTTCCCGGGGTGCTCAAACAGCGTTCATTGGACAAAACGCAGCTTGTCGAACGCACGGGCTTGAGAAGGTTACAATCGGGCTGCCGATATCCGCAGCTGCAGCCCGCCGCCCAGTGTCTTGGTTAAGCAGCGATGGGCCAGAATCCCTGCTCTATCAACATGTGCCCCTCGCCCCTCTCTTTCGCTCCGTGTCGTTCCCACTCGGAGTTGCCGGCCTGCTGAAATTGGCGAGATTTATTGCCTGCATGGGATGGCAACGTGAAATCGCAGGGCAGCAACAGAGGAGACGTATCCCCATCCACTGAAGGTCCGTGTATCCCAACCTGGACAGAGACCCCGTTAGCGGGGTCAAAAAAAAAAAAAAAAAAAAGGAGATGATTTGCTTGGCCCTACGGAGCACTTTGGATGTATGTGCATACATACATACATACATCCCGGGGCTTCGTAAGGCCTCTAATTATAAGCGTCCAGCCGTTTCACCAGGCGCACGTAGGAAACACGAGGGCCGTACAACGCCACTGAGGTGATGTGCATGCCTTAACTACCTGCACCACCCTGCAGGACCCCGCAGCACATCGACGACGTGATACGGGCTCACTTCATGGATTGCCTCTTGTCTTTTTTGAGTTCTGGTTTGTAAGGACTCGTTGACGGGAAGTTAGTTAAGGTTTGCGAGTCAAGCGACGGGCACTTAGTTGACTAACTTCCCGCAGTTGAACTAGCTAACTAACTAATAAACTTAACTAACTTAGTTAACTAGTTAGCGGGCAAATTGACTAGAATAGGGGTTAACTATGGCGGGGCAATTCTGCGGAATTGACGAAGCTTAACTCGACATCTCGGTTAACTCACTGCCAACGTCCTTTTTTCCATCCCACTCTCAACGTCCGGTTGAGGCGTCGCAGAAAAAAAGAGCGTCGCACAGGGTTCTCGGACAAATGGGTGTCCAGCAGTGTCCGACTTGGAGACACAAGGAGAAATCAACAAGCTCCTAGATCACGGAAAGACGCACAGCTTCTGACCGTGGGCGGGGTAGTTACGGCTCGACTTGACTGTCCGACGTCCGTCCACAAGGACTAGAGCTCTGGGACTTCTAACCCCCTCCTCCAGGGCCAATACACTGACACCATACGCAATGACTGCCCCTCCGAACGCATCTTCATGGTCGAATCAGTTGGTGAATAGCCCCTGTCACTTACACAGCCTCGTAGGGCCTCGGCCATGTTCATATACCCCTTGTCGGTTTATGTCCGAACAGCCAGTCACCGGAAATGTCCAAGATGGAGAGGCCAAACATCACCTGCAATATGGATGTATTCCCCTGCAGGATTTGATTTCGAGGTTAGCTCGAATTGCGAAGTTGTACGTTGATCGGAGTGGATCGCTTGTCGCTAACTACTAGGCCGAACCTCGCTGATTGTTGATCCCCCTACATAGGATTCTAGAGGATACCCTGGGAATGATACAAATCTAGGTAAGGATGTAAATTGAATGATTCTTTATTCGGCTAGCTAACTTTGATAGGGCTAAGGCGAGGATTAATTAACTATGCCCAATGCGTAACATGAACCCAATTGAGGCCGCGAAAGCCAACTAGCTGCCGTCTTAGCCGTTCACTTGTGGGCTTGGATATGGTTGTGAACGTGCTGGGTGTCCGCGTATGCCCTCAATTCAGTAATCTTTCCAGCGTGGTTGAAGCGCATAACGACCACCATCTCGTGATTCCATGGCTTGTCTATGAGGGCATGGTCTGTTAGTTATCTGGCCCCCACACACCAATGAATTTGGTGGCACGACTTACTGTTCTGGGTGGTTGCACTGCTGTGAAGCACAGCTGCTTTCCACTCCTCGTTTTCGCCGCCAATGACGTGGAGGACTGAACCCTTGATCGGCTTGGTCACGTCGATGATGCTGCTCAGGGATGGCATGTTGTCGGAATCGAGATGCTCTTTGAAGGCGTCAAGGCCGCGGTGCTTTCCATTGAGGTGGAATTCATGGCCGGAGATGTGAATCTCGACATCGTCGGAGAAGAGCTGGTCCAAGTGGCCGAACTGGAAGAGCGTCTCGGAGTCGCTGTGGAGGTCCGACTTCTTAAGCTTGGAGTGGAATTGCTCCTCAAGGAGGCTTTTGATCTCGGCGTTGGATGGGATGCCCATTGTCGCTGATGGTGTGAGAAAAGTAGTGAATAGATGGAAAAATTCTTTGAGAAAGGCAAAAGTTCGATGAGGCAGGAAACTTGCTTGATGTTGGTGAAAGCACTTTTCAAAAACAATGGTAGATTGAGCGTCCCTTGGGGGATTTATATGTTTTTAGATCAAGGGCTCTCAGAGTTGCTAGTACGTCTGTTAAGTGGACGAATTGGAGCTCTGGACGAATGGTCTCCCGCACAATATCCGCTGAAGCCTCGTTGATGTAACCCATAAACACCCCGGCCTGAACCCTAGGACCCAAGAACGAATATCGGCGACCCATCTGGACCCAAATGCACAGTGGCTAGCTGAAGGACGTTTTTGGGGGGAGGGGGGAGGGGGGAAATAGTGCAATACCTTGCCAGAGATGCATGAGATGCCCCGCCACGCCATTTGGTCACATTGTCGGATTTCATGCAGATTCACACGCACCAAAGACTTTGGGTTTGCTTCCTTCGCTACTCGGATGTGAAAGTCAAAGCCGTCCCAGCTGAAGTTCCGGTCATGTCCGTGGATGGTTTGACGGGATGTGGCGAGAGAGGGCTATTGATATCACGTACCCTGCAAGAGAAATACTCGATGCGACAACTGCAAACAATACCCATCCCTTCGCTTCAGCACACCAGCTTCAATACACCACCAAGCGAGTCAAGAAGACACTTACAATTTTCGTTGCCTAAAAATTATCTTTGAAACTTCAGTATGAGCGCAGCAACTGAAGGAATGCCTAACCATCCATCAAACGATATGCGCTGCTCAAACACCTCGACGGGTATTTTCCCATCGTTAACTGATGGCCATTATATCGATTGTGCCGATGCTGAAGATAAATCCCACATAATCGATTTGCGGTTCTCCAGCCATGCTGCTGCGACTCAAGCTCTGCTCGACTCTCACAAGATATTGCCTGAGGCAGCTGTCATCGCTGCATGGACTTTGACCCTTTCAAAGTACATTGGTGCTGATGAGGTTTCTTTCTATGCCTTAATAAATGGAAGCTCTGGATGGAGAGCTTCAGTCTGCCACCTAATCCTCCATGAATCTCGAACACATTTGCAACTTCTCCAGCAGGCACACGATTCACTCTGCGAAGTTATATCCCGGGGTACATTGCTTAAAGAAGCGCATAGCCACGAATTGTCTGAATTGTCTAGCCACCCGGTTAATACTGCGATTATGTTCCACAATGAGCTTTGCGACAGCGCTGCTCCCGCGCTCGATACTATCTTGAACAAGGTAATTACCCATTCCCCTCTTTGATGCCAGCCGTGAGAAGCTAACTGTTGTTTCAGAAAAGATTTCTTAGCCTTACCACCCATATCGAGAGAGACTGCTATCTTCGTTATCAAAATTGCATGCTTTCAGATGGCCAGGCCGCCAACGTGTGCACGACGCTTGCGAAAATATTCTCCGTTTTAAAACGGGAGCCGGACATATCCATAGGACACGCAGATTACATGAGCCAGGCCCACTTAGATCAGTTACGGAGGTTCAACAACCTTACTGTCCCGGCAGAACCCTGGATGGAATGCTTCCATGAAGTTGTTGAGAGGCATGCTATAGACAGACCGTTTGCGCAGGCTGTTGATGCATGGGATGCCAAACTCACATATTATGATTTGAACAGATTGGCAACACGTCTCGCCAAGCACCTTCAAAATTATGGTGTTGGCCCTGGTGTCATCGTTCCAATTTGCTTCGAACGTTCAGCCTGGGCGATAGTCGCTATGCTGGCAGTTTCCAGAGCTGGAGGAGCTTTCGTCAGTATCCCACCGTACCTTCCTCCTGGGAGAAGGGATTCAATGATACAGATGATTGCACCTACAATCTTATTGACAACATCGAACCATGGCCACCTCTGGGATACGCGGTTGAATTGGATCCCGATTGAAGGCAACCGTATTGACCGCTTGCCAGATTGTGATGGCGCACCAACCTCAAGTGTGAAACCAACAGACTTGTTCTATGTGATCTTCACCAGTGGCTCAACAGGTGTCCCGAAAGGCTGCATGGTATCGCACTCATCCTTCCTAAACGGCGCGCTTAAGAAGGCTCCCGAATGGAAGTTTGGACCAGATCGTCGTGTCCTTCAAATGCTGAGTCACACTTTTGACATGAGCCTTCTTGAAATTTGCACAAGCTTGGGTTCAGGAGCATGTGTATGCGTACCCCGAACAGAAGATATTGAGGAAAGCCTTGCTGGTGCCATCAACAAGTATAACGTGACACAAGCAGTCATGACGCCGTCGCTTGCCCGCAAGTTGGAGCCACAAGCTGTACCTGGGCTTAAGATTCTATGTCTCGGTGGCGAGCCATTTCCAAAAGAGATCGTCACCATGTGGTCGGAGAAAATCAGTCTTTTCCAATTCTACGGCCCCAGCGAATGTTCAATCAATTCATCTTCAAGGGCAATTACACATAAAAACACTGATCCCCTAAATATCGGCCCTCCGAATAATGCTGCTTGCTGGGTTGTTACACCTAGTGACTACAATAGGCTAGTCCCCATTGGTGCGATCGGCGAATTACTCGTCTCTGGCCCTATTGTTGGATTAGGATATCTCAAGGATCCAGTCAAGACATCCCAAGTGTTTCTGGAAGACGTTGCATTTATTCAGGAAGACCCTCGATATAAAGGTTTCCGCTGCTATAAAACTGGCGACCTAGTACGGTGGAACTCTGACGGGACTCTCACCTTTTGCGGTCGAGTGGACACACAAGTGAAGCTCAATGGCCAGCGTCTAGAGTTAGGAGAAGTCGAGTTCCATTTGACTCTGCATGATGACGTTCGAAATGCCGTAGCAATAGTGCCGAAAACCGGCCGTTGCAGAAACAATTTAATGGCGATCATATACTTGAAATCAACACCGGGGGTTCATGTTGTGACCGAAGACATATCAGTACTTCAAGGTCCTTCGATCGATAGAGTCACGCAATCTCTCCGGACACAACTTCAGGACGCGCTGCCAAGGTATATGGTGCCGACGATATGGGCATTCGTTGAATCCATGCCCATGTCGGCTTCTGGGAAAATTGACCGTGTAAAATTACGAAAATGGGTTGAAGACATGTCTGAGACCGTTTTCTCTGACATAACTGGAGGGAGGTCTAACTTGACTCGGAACCTTAAGCCTACAACTCATATGGAACAACTAATCCAAGAAATCTGGAGCGATGTTCTCAGATTACCACCTGATCGGGTTGGCTTGCATCAGTCTTTCATTCAACTTGGTGGAAACTCCATTCTCGCCCAGGAGGTCGTTGCTAAATGTCGCAAGAATAATATTAGCTTAACCATGACGGATATATTGGCATGTGAAGGTGTCGCCGCAGCTGCGTTCCTGACCACTTCACTCGCCAAGAGTGAAACCACGAGCAGATTGAAGTCCGTTTCCCAATATCAACCAGCTTGGAAGAAACTCCGCGAAGGCTACGCTTTGGCTAGTCTAGGAATCTCCCAGTTTGATGAAATCGAAGACGTGTATCCATGTACTTCAATGCAGGTGGGAATGTTCATTGGCCAAATTCGTAAACCAGGTTCATATCACCTTCGGTTCTTTTACAGAGTCAAAACTAAAACGGAGAGTTTACCTGAGTTCCTAACGGTCAAAGCTGCGTGGCATAAAGTTGTGGCTCGACATCCTTCGCTTCGCACTGTATTTGTGGACGATCTTGGAGCCGATGCTGAATACTACTCAATTGTTCTGCAGCAGCCGCGAATCGAGCTTCGCGTGCATGAAGTGCCAAGGAGCACATCTCCGTCGGAGGCTATGGAGCTTTTCACTCGTTCATTACAGCCATTTGCTAAAGGCTCGCCATTCCATCGATTGACTTTGTGCGTATGTGAAAACAAGGTTACCTACCTCATGTTAGAGATTTCGCATGCGTTGGTGGACGGAGCTGCGATGGAAGCTCTGATGAGAGATTTCGCCAACGCTTGCGATGAGAAGCCATTCTCCTACAATGTCCCAGTGTATCGCGACTTTGTTGAATATGTGGCTTCGCGGAACACAAAGGCAAGTGCTGATTATTGGATGTCGTATCTTGCCAATTGTCCGCCATGCATAATACCGATAAGCACACAACCGACTTTTGATTCTTTACCTACTCGCTTCTTGCGGAAAGATTTCGATTATGAAAGTAGCGATGTGTTTCTGTCAAAATGCAAGGAAATGCATATAACCGTTGCATCTGCAGTTAGAGTGGCATGGGCATTAGTTCTTCGAGCTTATACAGGCTCGCATGACGTCTCTTTCACTTATGTCGCCGCCGGTAGAGATGTCCCTATCAAGAATGTTGATCAAATGGTTGGATTATGCTTAAGCATTCAGCCTTGTCGCGCGCGACTCGTACCTAATGCAACTTTAGTATCTCTTGCAAAGAAAATGCAACAAGAGTACATTGAAAGTATGCCTTATCAGCACTATCCCCTAACCGAATTGAAAGCCAGGCTGTATCCGGAAGGTAGCGAAGCAATGTTCAATACGGCCGTCTCGATGGAATGGACCGCTAAAACGGACCCATACTCTGGCTCTTCAATATCGCTTGACGAAATCAGGGAACAGGACGATCCCACGGAGGTAAGAATCAAAATATAACGCTCGAAGTTACCGGCTAACTGGTTTTTTAGTATGACATAGTCGCGAACGTCGATATCTTAGACAGCGGTATGAAGCTTGGCTTCCTTTACTGGCCATCACTCACCGACACCGACGTGATATATATCGCAAACGCTTTTAAGAAAGCTCTGAACTGCTTCTTGGACTGTCCTGATATTCCTATCGATTCGATATCGTTACTTAACGAGAGCGATGCTAGTGCGATGATGTCTTTGCAACAATCGCCACTGGAATCCGTGGAGAAAAGTATATTCGAGCTTCTCGAAGAACGGGCTATATCACAACCAAATGCTCCAGCCATCGTATCTTGGGATGGTGAATACTCATATACCGAATTGGTTACGTGTTACTCAAAGATCGCGACGCACCTTGTCAATCAAGGTGTTAATCGTGGCGATCACGTTGTCGCGTGCCTTGACAAATCGTGCTGGTCGGTCATAACAATACTCGGGATCATGAGGTCTGGTGCAGCTTTTGTGGCTACGAACCCTCTTCATTCGCAGCAGCGACTCAGAACTATTGTTGAACACTGCCATTCAAAATTCGTCGTGGCAGAACCCAAGTATACTTCCTTTTTTGATGCCACCAACACGTTGGTGATTGTGGTGGATAAGACCAATCTTCCTCTTTCGTCCATTGGTCCCACTTTACCCGCAATCAATGGAACTGATAAAGCAACAATTGTCTACACTTCAGGCAGCACAGGAAAGCCTAAAGGAATTGTGGTCGACCATGGCTCACTCTCTACAAGCATGTTGATTGGGCATGGGCGAAGTTACAAATATTCACAGCAGACGCGAACTTTGCAATTTGCATCATTTACTTTCGACGCGTCATTGCAAGAGATTTTTACCACCCTAGCTCATGGCGGCTGTATTTGCGTGCCCTCTGAAGATGAACGGCTATCGAATTTATCTGGTTGCATCAGCAAGATGCAAGTGAATCTAGCATTGTTCACTCCCACCGTTGCAAAATTGATTAGGCCTCAGGAAGTTCCTTGCTTAAAAACCCTAGTTCTCTGCGGCGAGCCGATGTCTCTGCAGGATGTGGAAGTGTGGGCTGGTTGTGTTGATCTCTACAATGGGTATGGCCCGGCTGAAGCAACTATCTGCGTCTCAGTGAACGGTCCGATAAATCGGACCGTCGACCCTGTAAATATTGGCCATGCCGTGAATGGCACTCGCCTTTGGGTTACAGAATTGACGGATGATAACCGACTTGCGCCTCTTGGATGTGTTGGACAGTTGCTTATTGAATCACGTCAAGTTAGCCAGGGCTACCTCCGTGATACAGAGAAAACAGTGGACTCCTTTATTCAGCCAACTTGGCTTCCTCACGGGAAGGTGTACAAGACAGGGGATTTGGTCCGACGGAATCCCGACGGCAGCCTAACCTACTGTGGACGTAAAGACACCCAAGTTAAAATACGCGGACAAAGGGTTGAACTTGGCGAGGTTGAACACCATGTGCGTGAGTGCTTGCCGGAGGTATCAGCGGCGGTAGCAGAAGTGATCCGTACAGTTGAAGAAGACAAGGTTATGCTCGCTGCCTTTCTTTGTACCGAAGCAGGACGGGATGGTGTATCCATGGGTAACCAGCCTGCCACCGAAGAGGCTGTTTCTGGGATACGTCCTATTTCAATTTCAAAGAACGTCATAGAACAACTTGAAGATCGTCTGCCATGTTATATGGTCCCGGCAACATTCTTTGCAGTCTCCTCAATACCGATCACTGTGAGTGGTAAAACGGACCGACGACGGCTGCGCGAGATGGGTTCGGCTTTCTCAGCTGAGCAGCTCGCAAAAGCGAGTAGCGAAGAAGACCACAATAGACGAGCACCATCTACTACGACAGAACGGCAGCTACAACAGCTATGGGCATCCGTTTTAAACGTTCACAAGAACCAAGTCAGCCTAGACGATAGTTTCTTTCGTCTTGGAGGGGATTCAGTCTCAGCCATGAGATTGGTCGCGGCCGCACGAAAAGTAGGTATTATCATAACAGTGGCGGACATTTTCCGCCATCCTCATATCGATGAACTGGCAAAAACGGCTATATCTTCGTCCGCTCCGACATCAAAGTCCTTTATCGCAGAGCCGTTCATGCATTTCGACAGAGAAAACTTGGACCATATCATATCTTTGACAAGACCTGGTCCATACGCTAGAAATGCCCAAAATATTGAAGATGTTCTTCCGGCAACCGATGTGCAGGCATTTTACGTTGCACGTGCATCTGAATCTTCCCAAGAAGCACTCAATTATTTCTACCTGGATTTCAATAGCGATCTTGATTTGGATCGTCTGCGCCAAGCTTGCCATAATATTGTTCAACATTTCCCGATTTTACGCACAATATTTGTCTTGTTTGATGGCAAGACCTATCAGGTCATCTTGCGTAAACTTGAAGTACCCTTGGAAGTTCGCGACACAACGGATGACCTATGTCAAACAAGCAATGCCTTCTGTCTTCAGGATTTAGAGAAGGGATTCGAAACTGGATCTCTGTTTCTGTCACTCACACTTGTCCGACATTCATATTCTGGGGCCCGGCTCATCTTTCGCATCTCTCACGCCCAGTATGATGGCATGTCATGGCCTCTTATCCTGAAGTGTCTCAGAGAGGCATATCTAGGTATGCCATTAAGTTCAACGCTCAGCTTCTCCAGCTATGTTTCATACACACTCGAGCACGCTAGTCAATCACGCAAATACTGGGCTGAACTCCTTCGGGGCTCGGCCATGACCCAAATATCCACAAAGCTTGCAGCTCTAAGCTCGTCACAACTTAATGTATCCAAAACTCATGTGGGTATCACACTCGCAAAGCCCGTGCCTCCGAAGGGTATCACTGCTGCAACCCTTGTGAGTTCTGCTTGGTCTTTAGTTCTCAGACAATATACCGGGAAGGCGGACGTCGTATATGGGTTCATCGTTGCGGGACGAAACGCGAGTATTCCTCAAATCCAAGAAGTTGTGGGTCCATGCATGAACACTGTCCCAGTCCGAGTCCAATTCTCGTCTGCTTGGACAACAAACGACTTACTGCGTCATGTCATTGATCAGCATCTTTCTATCGGAGAGGCAGATTCTTTGGGTTTTCAAGACATCATACAGAATTGCACGCAGTGGCCAGCGGGGACCAAGATGGATTCGTTGCTTCAATACCATGACATTGACGAAACCCCGGGAATCTCGCTTTCTACTGACTCAAACTCGAATGTCTCAAGATTGGATTGGTTCAGAAAGCCATACGCTGTGCCAACAAACCTCGAGATATCGGCCCGTCCAAATGGTGACCGTCTCGAGATAACAATTACTGCTGATAGTAGTGTGATCGATACGCACACTGCCACCGCAGTTTTGGAAATGTTCGGGAGTGCTATAACAAGTCTTTCAGAAGACCGTGAACGGCCTTTGGCCACCGTGAAACTCCCAGCTCTTACTCCTCGTCCGAGCCAGCAATCTAAAGGACCTGATATCTGCGCGTCAGCTTACTTGACCTTTCAAGTGTTACGCTTGATGTTTAAACTATGAGATAGTCGATTTTTGGGCTTTTCAACCTGGATCGAGGCAGGTTTAATGATGCTTGGACGAAAAATTACTTGAGTTGGCGCTTGAAACGAGTTCCATCCATATTGAGACAATTGTGTGCCACTTGCTAGATGGTTGGGGAGTTTTATTCTTTTTCTTTTTTAGCGAAAGGCTTTATTGGGAAATAAATCGTTTTTGATAGTACAATACTTCTTCCAATCTTCCAACAGAATCTCAGTTATTATTTGGCATTAGTTATTGTATTAAATAGCATTCCCAAAAAGCACACCTAAAAGTCGCTCCCGAACAGCGCTCCAAAACAGCATTCCCAAATAGCGTACGTATAACAAGTCCATCGCCACTTTGCCTTGGCCAAGTCAGCTTGTACCGTTAGACGCTGAATTTCGAACAAATAAAAAAGATGAACAATCTGTGTAAACCCGATAATGCCTTTGCAAATTCAAGCATTTCATCAAACTCATTCCTTCATCCCAAAAAAGCCAAGCAAGAGCACGCAAAGTACACCTCCAACACAAACACAAACACACACACAATTCAAACTTGCCTCTCCCACCATATCCCCTTATCCTCAAGGGCCATATTCGGCTCCAACTCAATAGCAACATGGCTAACAGTCCCTTCCGGCCCGAGCCTGAATTCCGCCTTCGTCGCCGTCGCCGCGCCGTACATCAGCGTTCCCACGATCCAGAAATCGCCCGTGACATGTCTCAGCTCCAGCACCAGCGCCGAGTCGCCGAATGCGCTCCTGGCGAGTCGGCCGCAGAGTTTCTCGGAGGCCAGGTGCTGCTTGCCGGAGAGGGGGGGGAACATGGAGCGTTCGGGACATTCGCTGGTGAAGTTGAGGGTTGGGTAGGCGGGGTGGGCGTAGATGCCTTCGAAGGCGGAGAGGGGGAGGGGAGGGGGGAGTGGCTGGTCGGGGATGCGGGGGTAGAGGTTTTGGAGGATTTCGGGGGATATCTTGGTGCCTCGGACCATGTCTTCGGCTCTGTTAAGGTCGATGATTTCCCGGGTTAGTTTCTATATATGAATGAAAGAAGGTAGGAGGGGAAAAAATGGTGATGATCGTCAGTAAATGTAAAAAAAAAAAAAAAGAGGAGAAAACTCACCTCTCTCGCCAGTCAAATCGGTTCTTCTCCGAGATTCCAAGAACCTCGTCGATTAGATGGTTACCAAGCACTGTCACGGCGGCATTTGTCCCGACCATATTATTTCCCAGGATGACGATTCCGATTTGTCGGTTTGGCAGAAAGGCAACGAAGCTGCCGAACCCTTCGATTCCACCAGGATGATAGATTATCGTCTCTCCGGCATACGTGCGTATAAACCATCCAAGTCCATACAGCAGTGGCGCCATATCCGGTTTCGCGGCATCGGGCGAGATGATCATATGTGCTCCCATGAGCGCTGCATACCCTGAAGAGGAGATCGGGGCGCGATGATGGGTTAGAGCCCTGATCCATTTGGCGTAATCTGTTGCGGAGGATATGATGGTCCCGGCACCTCGTACGCTCTCCTGAAACGATAGCTCTGTGTCCTGCAGTTGCTCCGTTGAGTTTACAAAGTACCCGCGAGCGATGTCCTTTTTCGCCGCCTGTGCATCGTCCAGGGAAACGTACGTTTCGGTCATGTCCAGTGGTTCAAAGATTCGCTCGTGCAGGACGTCCTTTAGCGGACGTCCGGTAGCGGTCTCGATTAGATGTGCGGCAGCCATGTACATCAGGTTGGAGTATTGAAAGCTGGTGCGGATAGGGGCTGTGAGTGGCAGATGCCTCATCCTGTGGACAGCCTGCTGAAGCGTGATGTTGGCAAACCACACCCAGTCATGCCGTGGCAGTCCAGAACGGTGAGACAGCATATCCTCTACAGTGACCTGAGCGGTCGCCCAGGGATCCTGAAGGATGAAATCGTTTGGAATGATATCGTGGACAGGGGTATTCCATTGGATGTCGGGAAAGTTGTCGTTGTCATCGACGAGAAGCGAAACCAGTGCTGCCGTAAAGGCCTTTGATGTACTGCCTCCGAAGAAGAGCGTATGTTCCGTCACAGCTCGGGAGGTCGAGATGTCAGAAACACCATATCCCTAAAAAAGAGCAAAACATGCTATAAGACCAGGATTTATACCTCCCGAGATCAAAAAAAAGGAAAAAACAATCCGGACAAGCTCACCTTTGTAGACACATCGTCGCCCTCGATGAGCGAGACTGCAAGCCCTGGGATCTTGAAGTGGTCCAGCGACCAGTTGACCTTCTCCTCAAAGGCGTTGTTCAGCAGCGACGGGCCATCCGCGCCGGGCTCACCGCCAAGGGCGAACTGTCGAGGAATACATCCCCGAAGCACATAGAAGAACAGGAAGATCGATTGGTAGAACGTCATCAAGAGAAGGTCCTTTTTTTCAGAGATGTATCTTAATCCTCTTTGATTCTATCCAAGTCTCTTAAACGGGGACGGTCACAGCCCAAGGACAAAGCGTTCATCCGCTTTTCAAAAGAGAGAACAAAAGGTGAAGCAGCTTTTGAACCAGAAGGGAAAACAAAAAAGAAAAAAAAGGGCTGGAGATTTAACTAAATAGCCACAGGGCAAACGCTTGGCGTGCGTCGGCTCGATATCATCGCCAGTCGAGATTGGAATCTAGGGAGCAGATCAGGGCACAAAAAAGAAAAAGAGAAGAACAAGGGTGATTCCAGGCTTGAAGAGAGAGATAAACTAGTTATGTCACAGTCAGTCAACGCATCACTCAGTTTTGCATTAACTTGGTGAGCTTTTCCAGCAGGACGTTTCATGGATTTCTAGCCAGTTTTCTTGCTGTATGGCTTCATCTTGTCCTGTCGTGAAGTGAGGGAGAGAGACAGAGGGGATATTCAATGGAAGTACTCCGTACTCCGTTCTCCGTAGTTAACTATATCAAGGTCTCTTGAATAATCATGACCCTTGGAAGTCAGTGAGCTGTGGAGGTTGATATCTTGTCAACTTGATTGTTCCCTGCTCCAAGTCTAGTTATAGTAAGCAACGGGCTTCTGGAAGAAAGGCCTGCATTACAAGAGAAAAACATGGAGATGAAGAGCTTCCACTCTTGGTGCACCACGTAGTTAGTCAGAGCTTTGAATAGTTTATCTGCAAGCATGGAAGAGACCATCAGGTTGACATTTGGTTGGATTCTATCCGAACAGTTAACTAGTTCACTTATAATACGTAAGTTGACTCTTGAATTGACAATCATCGAGCGCCAAAAATCCAGAGTTCTCTGTCGTTCAACACAGAAAACTTCGCAAACATCAATGACTAACTATTTATTTAGTTATGGCGTGAACCCACGACTCCCGCGTCCTTGTCCTTCAATAATCACCGCCCAGGTCCAATCTTGCTTTTGATGTCCATGCACAAGCATGGTTCTCCTCATCATCACTCCCGCCATCCTCGCCGCCCTCGAATCGCTCCCCCAACCTGCCCGCGACGAGCTCTCGCTCCCGACTCCAGCCCTGAACGAAGGCATCTCACACTCGCAATTGATCAGTCTCTCGCGAACGCTCTCTTCCTACGGCCCTGCGCATCGCCTAGATGCGGCAAAATCGAACAGACCGTCCAGGAATGATGTCTACTCTCTCAACTCCCTCCTCCGCGGCACGAAGCTGTACATCCCTCCTCCACCACCCAAACCCGCACCGGTAAACTAACTCCACCATCATAATCACACACACACTCTCTCTCTCTCTCTCTCTCTAACCGTGATAACCATAATTAACCCCTTTCCTCTAGAGTCCCGAATACCTCGCCCTAAAAGCCCGTCTCGAAGCCGAATCCCAAGCCAAACAATACCACGCCTACCTCCACCGCCCATCCCCATCCCAATCCCTCCGCCAGCCATCCCCAATCTTCTCATCCTCCCTTTCAACCACCGACGACCACGACCACAACCACGCAACCGACACCCTCAACGACCCGCTCACCCCGTCCCTCGTCCTCAACATCCTCATCTCAATCCTCTTCACCGGCTTCGCAACCTACTGGGCCCTAACCCACTTTCGCACCCCTCACTTCCTCACCACCCTATTCTCACCCTCATCCTCCCCATCCCGTCCCCCTCTTTCCAGAGAAGATGTATACGCGCGCAACTACCCCGGATCCATCCACTCTCAGCCCAGCAGGGTGTTCATCTCGCTGCTGGTAGCCCTGCTGGTGGGCGTGGCGGAAGCGGTCGTTTACGCGGCGTATCTGCGAAAAGTGGGTTTGGCCAAGGAGAAGGAAAGGCGAACAGTGGAGAAGAAGCTTGTTATCGGGGAGGTTGGTGTGGAATCGCTGAAAGGGGAGGATGCCGGTGAGAAGTCTCTTCTGCTCCCAGAAGCAGGAACCCGAGAGGAGATTTGGGGAAAAGGAGTGAACGGGGGTGCGAGGAGGAGAGTCAAGGATCGATGGAAGGAGCGGCAAGATGCAGAGTGAGTGAGGATGCTGGCAAGCTCTGGGAGCAATCTCCCTTCTTAGAAAAGCTTCATGGCGTTTCAAAACAGATGCTTTGTCTATGGCTTGGGTACTTATATCTGTTTTCTTCCGACTGCGTCCTTCAATTCTGACCAATCTGTGTTAATCTAATACATTTCATTCGCGCATAGTCAAAGTGCTGGACTTTGACCAAGAAATAAAAAGCTTGAAACCTCCCAGGCGTAACTATATCTACCGACTGCTTCTCCAAATTTAACAACTCGACAATTCATTACTCTTCGCCAGTTCCAAAGCGTCTCGATTCCAACAATAAATTTCCCTGCGGCTTCCCATCGCCAAATCCTCCGTCTCTGCAAAACACTCGTCGTCCCCTAAGCCATGTCTCCTTCACCATACCCTTGAGGCTCTTTCCCTGATACGGCGAACACTTATTGCGAAACAACATGGTATCAGGCTCCACGACCCATTCTGCTCCATCATCGAACACGCAAATGTCTGCATCATATCCCACCGCCAGGTCGCCTTTCCGGCCCTGCAAGCCAACCTGTGCAGCAGTGTTTATGCAGCACCATTGGACTACATGCTCAAGTAGCAGTCTTCCCGAGAGAGATGTTGTTGATGCAGTGGGATATCGACGGTTTAGTTCCGTCCAGAGAATAGAAAGCCCAAGGCCAACGGATGAGATCCCTCCCCAGGCAGAGAGAAAGTCTCCTTCTTTTGTGCCTTTGTCCTGATTAGCCTCATCTTCCTGGCGTATGGACGCGGCGTTGCCGGGTATATGTTCAGGGAGTAGTTTCAAATCTGGTGTGCATGGAGAATGATCAGATACAATTGTCTTGATTACGCCGTCTTCCGAGTCGTGCCGCAACAATTCCGCCCACAACTCTTCTTGGTTCGCCTGCTCACGGATCGGTGGACAGCATTTATGTCGTGTGTCGCCATCTGGAATATTTTCCGCTGCCATGGATAAGTAGTGGAAGCATGTCTCTGCCGTGATTTTAATGCCATTCTTTCTCGCAAGACGGAGAAGAGGAATTGCCTGGGCTGCTGAGAGGTGGACGATGTGGAGCGGTAAGTCTAATGCCAACTGCGAGAGTCCGATAATCTGTTCAATGGCCCTAGTTTCGTATGTCGGAGGACGAGAGGAGAGGAACGTTGAATACGCTGTTGGCGGCTTTTTGGCCACAGCCTGCGCAAGCTTGTCCTCAAGCACTTCTGGCAGAGCCATTTCTGCATGAAACATCAGCGTTGTGGGCTCATCTGCCAGTTCTATCATGGCCTCCCTGATATCCTTTGCGTTAATGGCGGGAAACTCATCAACCTAGGATACAACATCAGCATCCATCAAAACAAAGACAAAAAAGCCATTGCACACAAAACAGCTGCCCTTCACGAGTCCTTGCAAAAAAAGAAAATACCATACCCCACTATCAATCAGAAACCCTTTGAACCCTCTAACACCCCTCTCAACCAATCTCTTCAGCTCCCCTTTCCCAACATTCCCCGGCACCACTCCGCCATAAAACCCTACATCAACCCACACTTTGCCCTCCGCTGCTTCAACCTTCTCCTCGAGCGCCGCCACACTCGTTGTCGGCGGGATACTGTTCAACGGCATATCCACCACGGTGGTAACACCTCCAAAGGCGGCAGCCTGCGTACCCGTGTGGAAACCCTCCCATTCAGTGCGTCCGGGCTCGTTGAGATGAACATGGGCGTCCACAAGGCCAGGAAGAAGAACACAGGGTGAGAAGTCGGTGTAAGAAGTATCAGGAGGGAAAGAAGATGGGGGCAGGATGGAATTGTGGATAGCTGTGATTTTGCCAGTGGCACGGGAGATGGTGAGTGTAGCGGGGATAAGACGGCCTGAGATGAGGGCTCGGGAGGAGCAGAGAACGACTGTGTCTTGTTGTACAGTGGCCATGGTTGTTAGTTTTTTTTTTTTTTTTTTATCTCTGTCTTTCCCGGTGGGAGGGTTAGATATTTCAGAAGCTATATGGCAGTGCGGGGTTTTCGGGGTATCTTTCAAGTATGACAATAAGAAATGGTATCCTCAGAAGAAGGCTCAGATTTGGTATGCTGAATGGCTCCTACTTGCTTTCTTGTCCGTTCAGCCTGCACCAGGTCGTTGTAAGGTTCAACCAACAGAGTGAGAGTGAACTAGTTGTCCAGCATTGCCAGGGCCCAGAGAGAGAAAACGGAGTAGTTAGTAAAAAAGATCAAAGATCATCAGAAACTCCTTTCATTGAGTTCGTTGAATCGTTGTTGTATCAATCCCGGTCGGGAAACCGAGGTGGGGTGAAGGAGTTGCATCGTCGACGGAGCGCACCCGGCGACGGCTTCGGGTGGTGGCCAGAGAACAGGGTCTCGGGCTTCAGAAGCACAGGTAAAGATACAACCTTACAGTCATCACAAAGCCCATAGGTATATAGAGATGTCTATCCATTTTTGATCTTCGAGCTAATTTGAAACCAGATATCTATCCCATACAATAAAAAAACTAAAAAAAACAATCACAATTCATCCTTTTCTCTCGTTGCTTCATCCTTCTCCTCAACCACCACCTTCTGCTCCCTCGCAACCCGTTTCCCCAACTCCGCAATCTCATCATCATACACCGTCCACTCCGGCACCTGTCTCCTTGCCCGCTCCAACTTCGGCTCCTTCGTCATCGGATTATTACACAAATCAATCGTTCTCGCCGTCTTCAGCGCCCCGTCCGAACACCACGTCTCACACCACAACCAGTCCTGCGACAGGCTCTTGATCGGAATCGCATGCTGCATATGATTCGGCAGGTCCTGGTCCAGGTTGGCCAAACTGTTCGGATCGGCGGAGAGTGATTGGTACTGGCCTCGTAGCCGGTCACCGGCAGCAACTTCACGGAAACGATTGAGATCGACCACGTAGAGCGCGGAGATATGGTAAGGAAGGCCCTTGAGGAACTTCTTCCAGTAGCCTTGTTTCCAGAAACGGAAGCCATCCATTTCAGTGCGTGAGTCGCACATTGGCGTAAAGCCGTATGGTGCGCCTTCGAGGTCAGTTGTGATGAGATCATACATGTCTGTACGGACGATCTGGTCGGCATCCACGAAGATCACTTTATCCAGAGAAAGAGGGAAGAGCACGTCCAGGAACAAGATCTTGTAACCCCAGATTTCTCTCTGCTTCTCCCGTTGCGCACGTAGCCAATGAGGCCATTTGTAAGTCACCATCTCATACGAGAATCCGTATTCTTTCGCCAAATGCGGCAAGAAAGTTTTGAATGACGGCGAAAGGAACTGCTCAATGAACCAAAACTTAACCGAGTGTTTCGTATGCCGCATTACCGACACCATCATGATGTTTAGCATTCGCTCGTACAAATGACCACTAGCGACGGAAAATATGTTGATATCCGCATGTTTTTCCTTCTGTGATCCAGTGATGCTAGCGATCACGCCAGACGCGAAGTTAACACCCTTGGAAAAGTAATTCTTCGCAGAGCCCGGTTTAGACCCAACTTCCAGAACATCGTCCTCCTCATGGCCAGGTTTCCGCGATAATCGCGGGAACAAAGTTGTCCCTTGGAACGACAATAACGCAACCTCGTTTGTTTCATCACCGGGTTTCGGGATATATCCCATACCGCCAACACTGTCCAGCTTGAAGATACGTTCGCTAGGTCCTGGCTTCAAAGTAATCCGCCAATATCCAGGCTGAGATTTGAACTGGAAGTAACCCAAATTTGCCATGACGATAGTATCGGCGAAATGTGGGTTTCGTTCTGTTCCCAGAAGAAGCTGAGCTCCTCGCGGAGGCCTTCCAAGTGTGGTATCCCTCGAATGTCCCTCAATCAGGATATGCTCGAGTTCATAAATAGCATCTACATTAGCGCCTTCTTTCAAAGAACTTAACTTGATATTGTCCAAATCGGCATTTGATTCCTTTGGCGCAACCAACCAAGACGGAGCAACATCCATACCCAAAGTCAAGAGAGCATCTTCTGGGATACCTGTAAAAGTTGCCTCTGGTCTGCGCAGGGAGCCATCCTCGTTGAACGACGGTTCTGATTCGAAAACCTGACGGTAGAACCTCTTTACAGGCAACTCTTTCAACGGTTGGATGGGATTAAGGATCACCCTGACTGAAACTCCTTCAAGTTCAGACAAAACTTTCAGGATAGTGATAAATCGTTGAGCGGGCTCCGATGCAGGATCAATGGTAGCAACGACCTGGATGACAGGATCGTCTACATGTGACATTGTAAACCCACTGTGCTCATTCCGCCATTTTTCGTATGAGTTTGTGCGGAAAATGGGTCCGCTATCGTATATATCCTCTGGCGTCTCTGACCTTGTGGAGCGGGCGACGAGAGAAGTCAACCTTGCAAACGTGAACGGATCATTGACCTTATCCCATAGCTCCAATGATGAAACGACTTTCATGACTGATTCTAATCGTCTCCGTCGCTCATAACCCAAGAGGTGTTCCAACTCTTGGGTTCTGAAAAGTGAAGAAGACGGTATTGGGCCAATGAACCTGCCGTTGACTAAGACATCAACGCCGTTGGGCTTGCTACCTAAATCTCTTGCCAAGGAGGATAAGGATGAAAAATAATCACGGTACAGCTCGGCTGTAGGCTCTTGCTTGAGTAGTCGTTCAGGATCTGCCTCCAGGATAGATTTAAGTGCGGGAGTGTCAGTATCCCGATTATCCGCCACAAGATTGAAGAGTTCAACCGAAACACGGCCAGGAGAACTCGAATCGGAGTGGTGCAGAAGGAAAATCTCATTTTCCGGATGGCTTTCACGAAATTCGATCATAGAACTCAGCTGTTTGATACCATCTTCGCTATCAAAGTCGGCAATCAATATCCAACTAGCCCAACTCTCCGGTTTTGAATCGCCAGATGCCGGGATTCGGGGTAGTTTATTGAAATTAGATTGATGTTTCCTATACACGGCGTTTAAATTTCGGATTTGAACATCCTTAGGGTCCTCCGGAATAATAAACGGATTACGGGTTAACACGGCATCTGCAAGGTAGGTATTAGGAAGCCAGTCATCCTCGCCGTAGAGGCCAGCGAAAATTGCTTGCTGGATCGCTTCCAAATCCTGGGCTAATCTCCCAATGAGCAGTTGCATCCACTGTTCATTCCGAGGTACGATAGCACCGTTGACGAACATCGGTGGATCCGGGCCAACACCAGCCAACCTTCTTAGGTACGCCTTTGTTTTAGTCACAACTGGCTCAAGTTCTTCTGACGACAGAACTTCTTCAAAACTTAATTTAGCCTGCCCTTCGCGGTGCTGGCGATCTTGAATTGCAGCATTGAAGCTCTCTTTGTTTGGCGACACGAGCTGGCTCTTGCTTCTTCCCAATGCCTAGATGTCCAGTCGACGAGGTTAGCAACGAATGGAGACCAATAAAAAACGAATGCTTACATTTTCAAAATAGGTCACGAGAGTCTTCAAGCCATATGTTTGGTACAAGTAAGATGCCACCCGGGTTTGTTGCATAGAAGCTTCATCGTGTGTCGTGGGAACAACTCCAAACCTAACAGGTATTTTCCGAGTGATAAACATTTGAAGTTGCGACACAAGCATCTCAACATCTATTCGCTCGGCCAAGTTCAAAAGGACGACCACGTTATTGACGTCACGGCGAACCTGAGGAAATTGCCCCGGATACATTCGCTGAAGGAGCTAGAAAACAGTGAGTAAAAGACTAGTGGGCCGAAGGGGTAACGTATATATATACCGCGGACAAGCCACGAGGCCAATCTTCATATCGTTTGTCTTTCTCCAAGTCATTGAGCCAGATGATAACACCTCCACCTTCCGTGTTGTCTCTATAGTCGTATCGTTGGGCTGCCTCGGGGGCTTGAGAGTCCGCGACAAGTCGGTGAGAAAGTAATTTCACCGCATTGGTCGGAGATAGCCCAAGTTCACGGAACTCGTTCATCAGCTTCCGTTCACCACGTAGATAACCTAACAGTGAGAATGCATTAACTCGACGAGAATCCATTTGAACGCCGTTGATCCACATGATATTATATCCGGGGGGAAGCCTCTGTTCCTGATTTTGGGCAAACTCTTCAAGAAAACCGGTGGTAGCGTTGAAATTTGCAATGACAGAGGAGTGGCGTGGGAAGTCCTGAGATAACTTTGACAATGTCTCGAATGGGTCCTTGCTGTTCATGATAAAGCTGGCTGCGTTAAGCCCAAGCGTTGACACTTCTGATGCAGCCAATGGCTTCAAGTCGGCTGGAGACTCGTTTTCCAAGTCCTTAACCACTGCTGATGCGGCCTTCGCATTTCCCGAACTGGAGCCTGAACTTGATTGTTCACCATCCCGGTCATCAATCACAATGTAATCAGTCCGTTTCAAAGCCAGCTCAACACCATACCCGCTCATAAAGAGCTTTTTGCCATGGTCGGTGGCAGATGGACGGTATCGCACTCTATAAGAAAATTCTCCCTCCGTAGCCCTCTTGCTCAATTCCTTATGAAACTCCCCGAACATGGGAGACGCGACATCGGCGTATAGGACTAGCGATTGATCACTTTCACCAATGACACGATCGAACGGTAAATGGCGAGCATCTCTAACGGCGGAGGGAAAACAAAGTATTAGCGCTCTCTTGAAAAATCCACAGCCTAACCTCCGGGACTCACGCACTGATCTCCAGAAACACTCTGCTGCGCATGTTCCAAGCTCGGCGAACAATATTGCTCCCCACCATAATGCGCCCAAACTTGACACACCGCGTCCTGCGCGACCATCAAAGAAGGCTTGACGGAGGTATTATAGTACTGATAATGCGCCTGTACTCTCGGTGCCGTCGAGCGAAGCGACATGGCGAGTTTGAATGACGACAACGCGTTCGGATCGCCAATATGCCCTTCATCCTGCAACACACGAAGAAATTGGTCATATAGGTCCTTGTCCGTTCGGGATTCTGCAAAGGCTCCGTCTGCGATACGGTCGAGGAGGGGAAAGTAGCTGGTGGTGTTTTCTTCAGCGGCTGTCTCCCTGTCGTCAGTTAGATATCTTCATACATCCTTCTTGTTCCCCTTTGCTTCATTTGGAGAGAGATCAACAGAAGCCACAGGATATGCCTACAGTAACTCCAGCAGATATGGCGGGGAACTAAACGAAGCGCTCAAGGCCACGTTGATCGAATGGCTTCCCCGGACTGCGGTGGGAAGCAAGAAAGCGCCCACAAAAAGGCCCAATTGCCATGGTAATGAGTGGTCTTTGAACAACATAATGGGGCCAAAGGAGGTTTTTTCGTTTGGACTTTATTTCATAAGGTACCGAGACGAAGCTCGAGCTGGATTCTCCAGCAGCAAGTTGGATAGTTGGTCTCTCACAAAGAAACGTCTGGGATAATCGCCAATCCCAAGCGACAATTCATATTCAACGAGGGGGACCTGACGCCTCCTTCAGGTTAACAGGATGCGCTGTAAGCCGCCTGACTTTCAGGGCATTCAAATTGACACTCCAGAGATGAATTAAAGGATTGAGGGTATGTGCAGGTTTAAATAGTAGATCTCCTCAAGCTGTTGGTTTGTTCGGGCCACATCGTTGAGTTCTGGACAGCACTTTAGGGTTTACACGCAGCCCGTAGTCCAACCAGGGGGGTGTTATTCCGGAACACCCAAGGTGACCCTCTACCCCTTAGCAACGGACGCCATCCTCTTTAACAGATGGGAAAGTATTGTATTTGAAAGTAGCAAACAGCTCGTCAAACAATTGATATTCACCTATCATTGGCAGTACAAACATATCGAAGACACATGGACATCAGCATCTCAAGCCCTCAAAAGGTAGCTCAGTAACAAACACTTGAACGAATACACTATAGCACATGGTGAAGTAAAAAGGTCATACAATGCAGCAGAAATTCAACCGAAGGCAGATGAAAGGAATCCCTCTCGAAACAAGGCGTAGCTGTAAAGGCAAAGCAAACCACACAATCGCCAGTGAAAGCGCCTGGAAGAACAGTTTTTTGCTCGTGAGAGTCACAATCCATCTTTTTTCCGAATTTAGCTTCAATTCGACACCATGCCGTGATTTTTTCCCCCGCAACAAGAGCATTGCCGCGGGCGTATTGAACAGCAGATAATTCGACAGTTCCTCACCAAAATACAATTCAAAAATAGACAGAAAAAAAGAGCGTGTCCGAATAGAAACATGACAAACATAAAAAGGGTTCTTTTGTTGAAAACTCCGAAAAAACGCCGACATCATCATAGGGCTCATAGAACTCATTTCCAGAAAAAAAATCGTGTTCGCTCATGAATCGCTTATGCGACGGGCATGCTCAAGCTTATGTGCATTCTTTGCTTCCCACTCCATTCTGCGCTGTTTGAACTCCTCCGGGTCAAAGGGTGGATCGCTGTCCGAACTGCCAGAGTTGCGCTTCTCTTTGTCCTTGAGAAGACCGGATTTCATCTTCTTGAGGCTCTTGGCCGCCTTCCTCTCCTCTTTCGCGGCGTCTCCAATGTCAGCGCGAGATTTGATTTTGCGAATCTCTTTAGCAATTCGTTCCAACGTTGTTCCTCCGTGTTTAGGTTTAGCCCCAGTCGGAGATTGGGGAAGCGGTTTGTTGAGGTGTTTGCTATTGTGGCTGGTAATGCTGCTGCTTGTGGACGGTCTGTCGATCGACATAAAACTTATACCTGAATCAACCTTCCTTCCTTTGTGTTTCCCTTCGAATTGTGGTTCCTCGAAATGCTGTCGACTGGTAACTTCAGAACACTCGTCGATTATTGCGATAGCAGCACGAAGGTACTTTTCGATATAATCTTGGGCAACAGGCCATCCGGTTGTATCTCCAGCACGCATATCCTTCTGGATCATTGGCTCCAGAACCTGTTTTCCCTTCTTCCCAACATCAAGGATGAGGTTATAGAAATGAATTCTGTGCTCCTGGAGGATTTTCGAACTTAGATGGGCGGTAGGCGGCGAGGCAACAACGGGAGGAAAGAGGGTGTTGAGCATGGCAATGCAGTTGGCCTTGTTGAATGGTTCGAGTAGCATTTCATTGATCAAAGTCTATACGCCCCACTCGTCAGCTTTGAGCGGGTCAAAAAGCAAGATTGAAGATATCTGCTAGATTATCTTCTGTACTTACCCAATGACGAAGTCGTATATAGACCTGAGTATACAGTGCCACTGCGACTCTTTCTTTGCTCTCAATTGCGTCAATCCATGTGAGCACACCAGGGTAACGCTTAGACAGTTCCTGCTTTTCCCCTTCGGTCCCGGTAATGCCCAGTCTGCTCAAGGCTTCCATCACTCCCTTTCTTCTGCGATTCTCAAGGTCCCGAAGGTAATCCAAGGCAGTTAAAGACTGAGGAAAGTCAACCTCTTCAATGACCGGTGGGAAGCATCGACGAACGAAGGAAGTAATAAAAGTTGGTGGAAGGGAGCACGATTGAGATGGCAACTGCGAGATCTGGGACATCAACTGTGCTTTGAACAGGGCGGCGGTATCAGATACATTCTGCACGCCGTGCTTGTCGCTGCTTAATCTGGCAGACGGAAACGCGTTGCCTTGGGCTTCACGGGCGAAGGCCGAGGTCGGTGGCACCAAAGGCTGGGCGAGGGTAGGCGGCTGGGCGATAGAAGTCGAATTCAACGTGTACATTGTCCGAAGAGGGATTTCATAGCTGCCGGGGTACGCAAGTAGATGTTCAAGAATCCATGGTAGAGCTGTACCTTCGTTCGGATTAGAAGAGGTGCTGCCGTGGCGGGCGTGGCCAGGATGACCCTCCATTTGGCTGGCGAATAATGAGTGTGTTTTGTCAAGTGAGTACAACGAATTGGAAGAAGGCTAAAGAACGAACAGCATCAAAATTGACCGAGTGAGAGAAAGAAGAAAAAAAAGAGAGAACGAAAGAAGGCGGAAAGTGGCGATTGGCGATTGGCAGGGCTGGCTTGTGTGGTTGTTGGTGATCTTGGAAGACTTGTTTATTTGTCTGATCAGGGGGACGCGAGAGAAGTGAGAGAGAAGAATTCCGGGGAGGTGTTGTGAAAGCTTTTTCCCTTTTTTCTTTTTCCTTTTTATCTTTTTTTTTTTTTCCTTTTCCACTCTCTCGGTAAGACTCCAATAACACCGGGTTGATTTTTTTTATCTCTCTCAAGGTCCGGACCTGAGACTGTGGGGGAGAAGAAGAAGAAGAAAAGAAGAAGAAGAGACAAACTGAGCAGAGAGGGCACGCCTGGAACGGCGAGAGAAAGAATGGAAGCTAGGCGTAACTAGCTGGTGGCAAGGAATTGAGACAACAGGCAAAAAAAAGGAACGTCAAAACAGAACAAGATCCCCGGATCCCTTTCAGTCAATTGAATGAGATGTCTCAATCTTTTTAAGAAGAGGATGGGGGCTTGGGGATTGGAAGGGAACGACAGAGAGAGAGAAAAGAAAGGAAAAGAAAAGGAAAGCCGAATGGGAAGAACGTTTGCCTTGTCTGTCCTTCTCCGCCGTTCGTCCACTCTCTCCCCCTCCCCTCCTCTTCCTCGCCAATCACGCCCGGAGGAAGATGCACAAAACAGCCCTTAATGTCCCGGAGATCCCTCGCTCTCTTTTTTCTGAGTTCTCCCCCTCTCTCTCTCTAGTCTCCTCCCGAGTGCACTCTTTGAAGCTAACTAAAATAACTAAACAGACCCAACTAATATCACTGAAAAACCACCAAAGGAACAAACTAACTAGTTAACTAATATAGATCCAAAGTCGTTTCGGCTTCAGCGTTGGGTTGAACACTATATCTATAAACCGCAACGCTAAAACACGAAAACCAAGGAACCGGCTCATGCTTCCACTGTTCCTATCAAGGGGAACAAGGGAGGACAGGAAAGTCAAAAGGATCTCCACCTGTCTGTCGGGCTTCAAGAGTGGTAAAAGCTGTCTTAAAATTGTCTCGTGAGAAGTTTTTCTTTGCCTCCTCTCTCTCTCTCTCTCCCCCTTACGACAGTCCGCTCCGGGGACAAAGAGGGCACAGAAAGGGCGTTACAGCAGGCAGGCTAACTAACCCTCGTATGTACATATCTACCACCAGATGTTAAGAGGTTGAGACCTTTTTTTTCCTTTCGAAATAACTATCGCATCGTGCAGTGCGTGTTGCAAATTCGAGTCTAGCTCTGTTCGAAAACGCGCGGCATATGCAGTCACAATGCAGCTTGCTTGACGCCAAGGGCCAGACCAGGCCCAATGAACTGAGAACCGTTCCGGAAGTCAGCTCTCTCGGTCCTAAGTTCACGCCTAAGGTAGTTAACTACTCTGGAATATCCACAACTTGTTCGTGCCGGTGTGCTATGCAGCGACTCGAATCCCCGAATCCTTGATGGGGTTTAGTTATCAAACACCACGCAAATAACTATAGGGCTGCGATTCGGAGACCTGAGACAAATCCTCTTCCTTTCAATGGATAGAGACTGTGGTGGATGGCCATGTAACTGTGACTTATACCTGTAACTAGTTAGGCGTGGAACATGAAATTTCTTTGGGGAGCCTTTGGCCGGATCGTGAGTAACGACAGAGAACACATTTCACCCTCAACAGCCTAAGTGGTTCAAGGCCAATCCTTCACGGGATGATTCGGTGTCTATCGAGACGCATCCGCCCCTGTAAAGCCCCGGAGAAAATATAACTACCAGGTTGTGGCATTTCAGTTGGACTCACAGACGCGCGCGCCTCTTTCTGACCTTTGTTCTACACTAATCAGTTAAAGTTGCAGTAGAAAGTGCTAGAAAGGAGGAGCGCATTCACTTCGTAGTCTTTCCTCCCCGTTTCTTGCCTTCTTCCCTTGCTCCCACAGGCTTCAACCCTGCCCGTTGTGCCCATCTCCTCGGGTAGTTACTATAGTCAACCCCTCACACAGCCATCCCAGCATTACAATTCCCATGTGTAGTATTCGATCATCAGTCTAAGGAGATTCGGCTATGCTCAATCGTATTTTCATCAAAAGAACTAAAGGTTAGTTAACCGGTAGAGTCGGTCGTTGTGAGGATGCTTTTGCATCCCAAGAAGATACTCAGCTTCAACGGCAACTCTTCCAGAGGCCTGCCAGCAACACCGATATCTGTGTTGAGTTGGTTTCTAGCATCTCCTACCCTGGTCTCATCTATAACTACACCTTGCTCTCGGTGTATTTTCCATAGCTTCTCTCGTCCGATCAAAGCAAACAGCCAACCAAAGCACTCATTCCGGCTTAGTGCAGAAGAGGATTTGAGTGCCCCGAATCCATATCGATTTTTTACTCTATTTGGGTTCACTCCGTTGCATCAAAATGTATGTAACTACAGACTTATTTCTGATAAATCCAATTCCCCTTTTTATCTTCAATCACCACGATGATCGATAACCATTAGCTGTTTTAGGCAGAGAAGAGTTACTCAAGTCTTCGGCGCATGCTCCCCCAAAGACATGCGATCAGGAATTTAAGTCCGCTGCCAGCCCGCCTCTTTTTTCATGGAAGAGTACACGGCAGTCAGGTGTTACAGTGCCACTCTAAACGCATCTGTTCCTTGCAGATTCAGCCAGCCTGGCGAGAGAGCAACATGGATTGGTTTACGATGCATTAGTGACAGAAAGGAGCTGGCCCAGTTATGAATCAAGCAAAAACTGTTCGCAACTGGCCATGAAGCACCCCGTAACTAAAACCCACAGGGAGGTCTTCCAGGGACCAGATCGCCGGGAAGGCGAGAGATGCGCGGTGGCTCTCTCGAGTCTCAACCTGGGCTCTTCTGAAAGCGGATGCCGGTCACGACCTGGAATATTTATGTGAGATAACTTTTTTCTTGCCACCACTGCAGGGCGGGATGGGATCTGAGTGATCGACTTCCGGTCCAACCAACGCCCTTTCGCGCCCAGCTGTTAACGAATCAAGTTACATTTTGTCACTATAACTATGGGATGCAGTGTGGAGAAAAACCTTTGTTGAAGCCGCTTTTGATCGATCTCTGCCGAATGGCCATAAATTATTCTACACCCGGAGTACGAAAGTACAGCAATCCGGAGTTTTTCCACCTTTTAGCCCTATCTTTTCGCTGATTCCGTGACCAGGGCGGATATATGCAAAATCGTGGCTGTGAACCTCCTTGCCACAGACCGAGAGCAGTTACATGAAAGAGGGGCTAGATTGTCAAATTTGAAAAAGCGAAGCGCATGCATGCATGCCAAAATACCTCTGAGCTTCAAAGGTCTCGGACGCAACAGAACTGATTGGCCTCCATGCCTATATAGTAGTCAATGCCGTCATGATGTGCCTGGTAGGGCTTCCCACAGCAGCGTGTTCAATAATCCGGCAAGAAGCATTGCCTGGTCTGCTTCTGAATCTTTTCATTCGGGTCGGAACCGTGCCACGACAGAGAGGTGCTGGCAAAGAACATCATATACCTGTGCATACCCACATGTGTGGCCTATATGCACATATATACGTACTGCACACATGTACGGAGTTTTCTTTCTCAAGTGATGGGGGTTTCGATGTCGTCTCAAGTTCTCCAATGTGCGAGAAAATGCAACAAATTCTCCTGCAAGCGGATGGCCCCAGAAAACAATCAGGTCGAGCTTTTTCCAAGCATCAATAAAACGGGAGCAATCGATCAAGACAACTGCCGAATCGATGGTTGGTATATAAAATAAGGATGCATCAACTTGCTATAAATACCTAAGCAGCATGATGTTCATTGGAAGCAACGTTACGAAGCACTCTGTGCGCTGACGCCACGATGGCACGGATAATATAGAACCCTTCCTTACATAACTATACAGGGCTAATAGCGATTTGTTCTCGGCCCAAAAAAAGGTTTTTTTTTTATTTTGTGAAAGTGTGGTTGAGCATCAAGTTCCGGTGTGGCCCCGGGTGCATTTCGGGAGAGAATCCGGGTCTATCTACATGGATAACTACATGATGCAAAGGGCTCCCGAACTGAGCTGGGAATCCAAGTATGGACTATGAGAACCAGAAGAAAAAAAGAGACCAATGTCTCCTGCTTCTTATCTCCTTGCAAGCATCCAGCCATCAAGTCCCTAACCGAGCACGTCCTACAGACCTTCCGGCGATGATTTTGAGCGAAGGCAGTGGAATGTTTGAGAAAAGTTTCGGGCAGCGGGAAAAAAGAAGAAAATAATAGCCTTTGGTGGTTATAACTTATGACGCGCGATTCAAAGTCCATTCTGGCTCCATCACAACCAGGCCTCGGTGAACCGATTCGCCCAATCACGTCGCCGACCCAAGAAGCAAGCATCATTTTCACCAACTCTGATTTCATGAAACACGCTTTCCAACGGCTTTTTTTGGGGGGACGGATCACCACCGATCTTCAACCATCGCTGTTCTTTCTTTTCCTGCATGGCCTGAATCCATTGACCGTAGCTTCGGAGTCTGTTTCGAAGTTCAACATTTGCTGGTGAAACTTTAACCTACACTGTATGAATTCAGAGAGTGAAAATGGCCTTGCCTGTTCGTGTGTGCCTTTGCAGGACTGACAATGGGTTTAGGTTGCCAACTTTGCAAGTTCGTTGTGACTTTTGAAGAATTTCGAAAGAATTTCGAAGCAAAGAGCAGGACTCTTGCAATTGACGTGACTCGTCACTGACCGGTATGGCTGCAGGACCACATACATTCGGTGAGACCTCGACAATTATTTCAAATTCGCGGTTATTAAATTGTCTTTCCACTGGGCTTGTTCTGGCCGCAACCGCGATTGTACTGTACGCCTCTGGGTAATGCAGGGAATTACAGTAGAAGGCTTTTGCAGAATTGGATCCCCCTTTTGCCAGACCAAACTACCGTGGTCATGAATACCTCGGAAAGACTTTTTGCAGAACAACCTATCTGACTGAGAATCTATAGTTGTTGCTGATGTCTTTGCATCAGAAAGGTTAATTGCACCTTTTCTTTCTTTATCGCTGTGAAATCTTCTATACATTCTTCCTTGCCATGCACACAGCGTGCCTAGAAGCAAGATATCACTCCCATTATGGGGAATGAATACTCAGCTGCTTTTCATCATGCCATAGTTTGTTGAGACCGCTCTGACATCAAAGACAGATATCTCGGCAATCAACTAGCCATCGTCGGCGTTCGCAGCAATGCGCTCACCTACCAGCAAAAACTCCAGATCGCCAAGGAGTTCAACCATCCGACCACAGCCTTTCTTCACGATGGCCCTCACCCATATCAGCCGCGCAAACTCGAGTTATTCAGTCCAAGCGGCGAGCGGAAATTTGCGGCAGACGCCGTCCTAGGAACAGCACAGTACATCTTTCAGTGCGTAATAACCAACGACGATGCCGTCGCTCTTCCCAGTCCGAACATCGCCGCCGGGAACCGACCCGGCGCAAAACTGTCCAAATGCGCCCTGCAAACCAAAGCAGGTGTAATCCAAGCATACTACGACCCCGCAAGACAAGTTGCCGCCATCGAGGTCCCCTTTGACGTCCACGTTCACGCCAAAGAGACGCCAAAAGACGAGATCCTCGCCGTGCAGCGTAAACTCGGCACAAGCCCACAAATAGATAAAATGCGAGCATCATACTCCGTCGTCTCAATCTACAAAGGCGTAACCTTCACCCTGGTCGATTTCACCAACTGCCCCACCCTACTCACCCTCCTCCGACCGAGTGAAGCCCCCGAGCCAAATCTCGACGCAGGATGGAGAGCGGCAACGGCCGCGGAGAACGGCGCCGTCTCATCGCCATCGTATTGCGGCGCGGTGTATTTCGTCCAGCTGCAGACTGATTTCACGGAGGAACCGTACATCACCAGGCTGGAAGTTCGAGTCATCGCCGATGCTGTCGAGGAGGCGGCTAGTACGAGCGGGTGCTGTGCGCTGGCGGCGCATCTGGCGCTGCAGAAGGGCGGGAAGAATTCGAGGCATGCGTATGCGATTGAGCAGGGAGTTGAGTTGGGACGGAGAAGCCAGCTTTGCATTGAGGTGCGGCTGAACGAGCAGGGGACTGGTATATCGAGGATAACGATTTCGGGAAGGGCGACGATGGTGATGGAGGGGAAACTTCTGTGATTTTGAGGACATAACTACTGCTTGCGCTATTTTGGTTGGTCCTTTTGATTGTTTTCTCTTTCTGTTCTCAAACTTGTATATATGGGATAACTATGGGTTAAAACTCGCGACGGATAGTTTTTTTTTGGATCGCGTTTCTAGCGAAATATAAATGTCAATATGGCCAATTGAAGCCATCGTTTTCGATGCCCATGACAGATAACACAGTCCATGTCATCGCTTGTCTGGAAAAAGTCATCTATAGCCAATCGTGAAGCGTCGCGATTAACATTTGCTACCAGTAAACACTCGGATATAATCATCTCATTTTTTGTTGAACTTACGTGCGTCGCCGGAATATAACTCATAATGATCAATCAACAAAGACCAAATCTATCCTTTTCTAAATAAACGCACCCATTTTCGCAAACGACTCGTACTCCTGTTAGGACCACCCTTCTAAGCAGCAACTCCATTTTGTGGACCATCAACAACACCGCGAACGCCTCCTTTCCCACCGACCTCTCTAGCAGTTACCTGCACAGTCAAATGTTCATTGACACTAATCATCACCTCGACCTTGCTGTTGGCTTTAACTCCTTTAATAGCGGATTCCGCGATAGGCTTGGAGATATTCCAGACGATTTCACGAATATCGTCTTCCTCCTCCTCGCTATCCTCATCAGACTCGACGTCTGAGTCTTCTTCGTCCTTAGACTTCTCGTTCTTAGGCTTAGATTCAGCCTTGATGACTTTGATTTCGCGGGTACCTTCGCAAACACGGACGATAACATCACCTCCATCCTTGGGAACGGTGAATTGTGCAGTACGACGAGCAGGAAGGGCAGTTTCAGCGCTGAGAAGTGGTTTAAAAATCGCTGTTGATTTGGCGCTTTCGTCAGCGGAGACGAGCTGTACTCCGATCGCCTTTTCAAGGTGTGGAGCAACGGTAACCATGGGATGGGTAGATTGATCGATGTCGTCTTTCTCGAATTCCTCTATTAAAGAAGCCTGGATAGCGGCGCCCCGAGCAGCGAGATCTGAGGGATTGATTGCAGTAGGAGATGTCGATGGCGAGTGGACAGTGGTTGAGGGAGAGAAGAGAGACTGTACGAGGCTAGCGATCTTTGGTATGTGAGAAGTTCCACCGCAAAGAATAACCTATTATGTATCAGTTTTACTTGCCGTAAAATCAAAGGATAGATATAACGGACCTCATCCATGTCAAGCGCATCTAATTTAGCCTTCTTGACTGCTTGTTCAATGAGCTGAGTAAAGCTTCCAAAAACCTTTCCGGACAACAATTCGAATCTCGTCCGGTTCACAGTAGAACTGAAGTCGAGACCGTTTGCTAGGCTTTCAATGCTGAGTGCCGCATTGGAGCCGAGACTCAAGGCCTTCTTCGTTACCTCCGCCTCAAGTTTCAATTTTGCCAAACTGCGCTCATTTTCCCGAGGATCGGTTTTATGTTTCTTGATAAATTCCTTTGCGAAGTGGTCGATAAGAATTTGATCCAACTGCGCACCCCCAAGTTCGGGATCGTGTACAGTAGCCAAGATAGTATACATCCCACCTCTCGAGGCAATGATGGCGACGTCTGATCTAGTTCCACCAAAATCTGCAACAGCAACCAGTTTATCCTTCACCTGACTTTCGGGTCTCGCATCATATGCCAGTAGGGCCGCAACTGGTTCATGAATGAATTGAAGAACGTCAATACCGGCATGTTCAGCTGCTTCTTTCAACGCAGCACGCTGCGCTTCAGCAAAATCAGTGGGAACGGTTACAACAGCGGCGTTAACATCCTTCCCAAGGAAATCGGAAGCTGATTGCTTCAATCGTCGAAGGTGGCGAGTAGTGACCTCGGAAACGGTGAGGGTATTTGGTTCTTCGGCAGCCGTATCGCAGATTGTGAACGCGACGGACGCATCGTGAAGTTGAGGATGGGCAGATGCGTGGGCTGGAGTTGGATCTATGGATTTGAAACTAAAATGCGATGCTTTTTAGTAGAATGTCACGGTTATACCAGATCTAGGTGGAGGGTGGGGAGAAGCTACTCTTTTCCAAGATAATCTCTAAAATATGCAACTGTGTTCTTTGGGTTTCGCACCAATTGAGACTTGGCTTGTGCGCCGTGGTATTCTTCGCCCTCGACATATGACAAGACAGAAGGGATATGGCGATCTAAGAGAGCGATTACTCCGGTTAGTCGAGCAGTCCTCTTGGACGGGCAACGCTAGAAGCAACACACCTCCTTCTTCGTTGGCGATGACCTGGGCTTTCCCTTCCTATACAGACAAAGACGGTTAATCCTGCTCCTCCAAGGGTTCATCTATGGATGCTCACTGGTGAGATATGAGCTATGGAGCTGTTGGAGTTTCCAAAAGAGATACCGATGGCGTATCTCTCTGTTGCTTCTGGAGCAACGCCATTAGGCTGGTCGCTCATGTTGCTAGAGAGGTTTGGAAAATCCGGATAACTCTACAAGGGTCAGTGGGCTTAGGAGCACACGTAGTCTATCGGTAGGGAGAAGAACAAAAACAGTCGCTTCGAGCTGAACGGCCTTTTCCAGCGAATTTCAAAATCACGAAAATCGAAAAAAGTTGAGTCTCGCGTCAACTTGCCGGTTATGCTATCGATAACGGCCTCGGCTAAACTTGCTAGTTGTTAGTTAGTTAACTAACTAACTAGCCCAAGCTTTCTACCTATCTTTCTGCGCATCCTTGACCGTTCCCATCAGCATCAACATTAGCATCACGCTCATCCTTTTTCATTTTTCCTCTTTCTGTTGGAAATGTGACAACGGGAAAGACTACTCTATCAACTCCTTGGCTAGAAAAACTCTGTGGCCTTGACCATGGCCAAAGTAAAGCACAAGGATCACCCGGAGCTCACCTTCGAAAGGAAAAACAGGAATCTTCTAAAGCTGCCAAATTGTAACGCAAGCTCCCAAGGACATTGAATAAACAGCCTACTGATTCATTTACATGTCACGGGCACTAATGTTTTTTTCATTTTCTATCCCAGATGCCCGCGTCGAGAAGCGTCCAATTCCCCATCCGCCCGCAGCTTCCCCTTATGCCGGGTCCAAGGTACCGAAGATCGTCTATGTTTCCACCAAAACCCCTTTTATGAGCGCGGCAAAGCGCGTGCAAAAGCTTCTGCGAGAGGTTGAAAAGCGCGCTATGACCAAGGTCGATCTCCATGTTAGCGGTACAAGTGAGAAGGCCAAGATCGCACAGTTGAAAGAGAGTAGCAAGGCTCTGCAGAAAGAGGAGGTATTTATCAAAGCAACAGGTCGTGCTATCAAAAAAGCGATGGATATTGGAAATTGGTTCAATGAGAAGGATGGCTACAATACCAGTGTGAAAACAGGGACAGTATTGGTTGTGGATGATATTGTTGAGGATGAAGATCTGAAGAAGAAACAGCTGAGCAAGAAAACAAACCCCAAACAGCCAACGGGCCAAGCTCAAGACGACAAGGTGGAGGTGAATCCGTCGGCAGGAGTTCTTCAATCTACGACTCCAATTTTACCCGACGCACAGGCCAAGCAAGATCGAAGGGCAAAGTCAAAGGAAAAGAGGATCGATGTAGATGAGGAGTTGCCAGAATCACGTACACGTTGGATAAATGTTGTGGAAATCGCAGTGACGCTAAAGTGAGATTCAAGCGGCAAGAGAAGATGATGTCTTATAACCGCGCGGATCCTCTGCATGGCGAATATACAATCGACTTGCATCGGCTACGGTGTATCCCTCCAATTCAACGATCCGCTATGGACCAGAAATTTTGGCTGGACAACTTTTGAAAAAAAAAAAAAAAAAAAAAAGCTGTCACTCGGGCAATTGGACTCCCCGGAGTGGAAAATGATTTCAGGTTGGCGCGGCTGTGACAAAGCCTCTTAGCCATGTTCCATCTATAAGTTTCATTGCTCGGCTTTGGTCTACAAGAAAACAGATAAAAACGATGCAGATACACCTACGAGAAGATTCAATGGCCCATTTCAATGGTTCAATGTCGGAATGACGGGTTCATTCGAATTTGAATCGCATGATGACCAAACAATGCTTCCACTCTTTAAGAGAGTTGTATATATATCCTGCATTGTCAATGTCTCCTGACACAGCAGATGGCCCCAAGAGAATTAACGACGGGTTATTGTTGGAAATACTTAAGTTTGGATGTGTGGATATAGGTATGGTCAGTTCAAAATAGATTCGACATTAGGCGTTTCCTTGAGAACCGATGTGTTGTCGAGCCCTGCCCATCATCTTCTAACAAATTCAACAACTAGCCACATAGCAAGAGCTATTAAACAAAGGTGACAACTGGAGGACAATCCCTCTTCTTCACCTCCATACTCTGGACTATGTGTAATGCAAGCCCTGTGGACGTCCCAATTCGGATTGCAGAGAAATGATGTCATCCAATGCCTGCAAATCTAACTACCGCCATCCACAAGCCAGCCAAATATTGTTTGAGCAACGCCTCTGTCCTCAGAAGAGGTGGCCAATAGGTCTAGTTAGGGTGTCTCAACAAATATATCTATGTAGGCATCCCGGGTTCAAAATTAAACATCAACTATGCTCAAATCCGAACAGCACCGCTTCACTCTGTTTCTGTGTCCTTCATGTAAAAACACTTATGATCGCGGGGCGGGCCTCGCTGCGTATTTAATTAGATCTATCCCACCATGCTCAAAGCTGCGAGCAGTTCCACACCGCCACCGTCTTACGAAGAATCCACGTCTGAGTCGGCGTCGCGCATAGCGTCCACCTCCATCAGCTCTCAAGATTCCAACCTCACCGTCGACAGGACCTCCATTGATATTGTCTCCCCTTCTTCTGCCGACCGGTCAATCCCGACTTACGAAGAATCCACGTCTAGGTCTGCATCGCGCATAACGTCCAACCCCATCAGCTCTAAAGCTTTCAACCTCATCATTGACAGGACTTTCGTTAATACCGTCTCTCCCTCTTCCGCCGACCGGGCAATCCCGACTTACGAGCTTTCCCACGAACTTGATGCTGGCTACAGCACGATCGCAATATCCCGGCTTGTCCCCTGCGCAGACTCGGCTCCGGAGATCTCTGGCAGACGCGACAAACACATATATTCCTTCACCCAGTCGTTGTTTTCCACGACTGTCGAAATCGTAGGAAAACGTCGCAGCACACTTCCCGGTATCTCGTATCTGCGCCAAAACCACTCTTTACTGAAACAGAGCTGGGAGCTGTGGCACCCCACAGGCGATAGAAATGTATTGCTTTTTCGCACTCGCCCCGTGAGGAATCTGCACAAAGCGGATACGTTACAGTGGGAAAATGGGGACAGAGAGCTTGTGGCAGTAGAGACGCAGCGGAAGTCTGAAATGCCTGGGTCAAAACCGGGACTGCATGTGGTAAAGGTCCTTGGGGACCAGCTGGTCGAGGTATTGGTCACAGGTTGGTGTGCGAAGGTTTGGAGTGAGTGGCAAACGGCAATCGCAGATGCGAGGGAGAAGGATCTGGACTCTTGTACGTTTTGCCCTTGTCCTGTACGAGAACTGACATCTTACGTTTGTATGTATAGTTCGTCGGAAAATGGCATACGGCGGGAACTTATTCTCTATCCCCGATTTAAACCCCGGTTCGAATTTCTGGGCCTCTTAAGGAAGATATCGCTCAAAGTATGGTATATGCACAGACGCATCTAACCCGTTCATATGCGCGAGCTCCCCAATTGGTCATTTTGCAAGAAGTTGGTTCAGTAAATTGAAACGACAATTTGTGATAATGAGATATGATTTGATTTTTTAACAAAGACATTTAGCATGGAATGAAGGCATTCACATCAACAAGATTGCCGCCAAAAGCACCCTCGCTAGTGGTATATTATATACAAACACCTTTATGAGCAACCCCATAACACCCATAGAGCATTTTGTAGAGAACACCGTACAAATGCAGAGAGGAAAAAGACAACGGTCTCTTTTAGCACAAAGGTACCGGGTATATGATCAGCTCCCCAGTCCCATCTCCTTTAAGACTCGAAAAACCAGCTTCTTCTGCTCCCCTACCTCTAAATTTCTCTCATCAGCCTCCCTTAAACATCTTCCCACCGCAACAATCATGTTGATTCCTTCTTCCGCGCGAGCCGAGCTGTCCACCCATACCCTTCCATTCTTCCCCACTGCAACCTCAAATCCGCCCAACGACTCGAGTTTCTTCCCAAGCTCCTCCAACACCACGATACCTCCACTCCCTCCCGGTGACATTAATCTTTCCGCCAAGCCCACAGAAACATCAAACACCATTCCACCACTCAGAGGACCCAGACCTCCCGGCTCCGCCTTGCCCGTCGCGGGATTCACACACGTTATTTCAATTTCAGCGCCAGGGCCGACGCCCACCGATAGCACGCGGGCGTACACTAGTTCCCCAGTTTTCAACTGTGGCCGGGTCTTGCGCGAGGCGCCTTCGAAGGCAAGCTGTGGGAGGGAAACGTGAGGTGTGTGTGGGGAGAGAGTGCAGTGGAAGTAGTCGACACTGGAGCGCTGGACTTGTGCTATGACGAGGTCGTTGGGCTGTGGGATGTAGCGGCGGTGAGGAAAAGGGAGAATGCCGAGGGCATTTCGCTTGGAGTCTGGGAGTAGCAGGCCCGTCTGAGTGCTTGTTATTGGTGTGGGTGATAGGGTTTGAGATAGGACGTGGAGATGCGAGCCAAGCTTGAGAGGGTTGCCGTCTGAGGACCGAAGGGGATTGGGGACTGTGTCTCCGGGGAGGAGGAGGATCGATGAGGATGACATGGCAGCTCTGAAGGCTGCTAACGCACGGGATTGCTCCACAGCTCAATCCGATTATATGCTATTTCTTTTCCTTTTTTCCTTTTGTTGATATGCTGCTTTGCTTTTGCTTTGCTGTCTGAAGCCTTTCTGCGGGGAACGAGAAAAAGAATAGAAATCTCGATAACTAGGCATCACGTGGGGAAAACGGCTCAGCTAAACCAAAAATAGAAAACGCAGACGGAACGAAGAAGCAATTAAGTCATCGTTGCATTTTGCTTAATTTTGCAGTTTTGCGAACTATATAAAGACGGCCGATCGCCGCCCTCCCGTTTTATCCCGAATGTTTTTTAATTTTGCATTTCGCTGCTCCGTGGTGGTTTGACTTGAATCAGAACTACGTAAACTAACTAGTGAACTCGAGACTTCTCCGCCCTGCCCAACTCATCATGAACTGCCCCTCCCGCACCGAGCACGATCCAGTCCGCCCGGACTGGAACCAGAATCCTCCCTTCCTATCCCCTGATCTCACGGCACGGGAAGACCTCAATGGCCGTGTTAATGCCACCCAACTTCGAAAATCATCTTCCCATTGCTCCTCTCTCGGTTTCGTCGCCGGTGCTGATGAGGGGCCCGAGAAATGTCTTGACATTCCGCCCGCTCCCAGGAGCAACCGGCCTGTTGCAGATGCAAAACTTCATCGTGATTACTACGAAGGTAAGCAGAAACCAATGCGCCATGGGGACTATGATAAGAAGTGACTGACCTTTGTTTCCGGTTCCGTTGATAGAACTTTGCTCTGCAACACGCCACATGCCCTACTTGCTCAAGTCCTGGAGCCATCATAGTTGGTTATGGTGGTTGCCAGCCATCTCCATGGCAGTGTTCTCTGTCTACTACATGGGAGTTATAATCTTAACCTTTGAGATACGTAAGTCTATGTCACCCCCATCTGTCTACCTGCTCCTATTCTGATTCCTGCTTTTTTCAAAGGGCAAAAACCAACAAACTCCCGCTTGGGAAAGCGAGAAATCGCTTGCCAAAATGGGAGCACGAAACCAAATTACAGCGTCGGTCTACACGTCGGCGCAATCGCGATCATCCTGTTCGTGTCTTTTAGCGCCTGCGCATTTCCAATGCTTGCGGTCAGATTTCCACGCCTACGGATCCCGCATTCATTCCTCTTCTTTGTGAGACATTTTGGCACGGGTGTCTTGATTGCAACAGCATTCGTCCACCTGTTGCCAACTGCTTTTGTTTCGCTCGGAGATCCTTGCTTATCGCAGTTTTGGACGAATGATTATCCGGCAATGCCTGGTGCAATTGCCCTCGCGGCTGTCTTCTTCGTGGCTGTGGTAGAAATGGTTTTCAGTCCTGCCAGGCATATCTGCGGCGGGTCCAGAGAAGTCACGCAATTGATTTGCAATCGAGCTTCGTCGCCTACAGGCCAGGCTAAATCTGCAACAGAAGCCAGAATTGTGGAATCCGTGCAAGAAGCGAATCGCTCAAATTCCGGTCCCAATCTGGGCGGAATTTACGGCCATATGGGACAGGATCCTCTTTCTGGCAGATCTACAAGCGTTGGTCGGGAATTGGCTAGGATGAGTGAAAATAGCGAACGGCCTGAGCTTGTAACCGACGACTATACAGTCCGGCCTAAGGATAACGAAATGATGGCCGGCGATGAATATTCCCCAATCATCTTGACCCCCGAACAACGAATGCAAAAAGCGTTCATGCAGTGTGTCCTCTTAGAGGTTGGAATCTTATTCCACAGCGTTTTCATTGGCATGGCATTGAGTGTCTCTGTCGGAAACGAATTTGTCATTTTGCTAGTTGCGATCACCTTTCATCGTATGTACCCAAACCCCCCTTGTTTAAAAAAATCCCTTTTGTTGTTAATAACACTTTGACACAAACGTGGTGGCTAACTTCCAATTACAGAGTCCTTTGAGGGCTTGGCACTTGGCGCGCGTATTGCCTCCCTTTCCTGGAACCCAGATGCCATACAGCCGTGGCTCATGGCACTCGCATACGGCTGCACGTAAGTTGACCCCAAAATTTGACATCTTGTGACATCCCGAAAACTATTGAGAGAAAAACGGTGAGGATCCGCTAATGCATGGTCTAGTACCCCTATTGGCCAAGCAATTGGCTTGGCCACACACTCCCTGTATGACCCCGGTTCTGAGATTGGCCTTATCATGGTGGGCACTATGAATGCAATTTCATCGGGCCTTCTTGTTTACGCCTCTCTCGTGGAGCTTTTGGCCGAGGATTTTCTCAGCGACGAAAGTTGGCGGTCCTTGAGAGGGAAACGGCGCGTCTACGCCTGTCTTTTGGTCTTCTTTGGCGCATTTGGAATGAGCCTGGTAGGAGCGTGGGCATAAAGCTGTTTAGGCAGGGATTGGTGGGAGTAACCCTGAGAATGGGTGGACTGTTGAGTCTTGAGTGGGGTTGTTGAGACGAATTCACCATTCTCTCGGCGATGATCTGTCTCCGTGTGTTTTCTTTTTACGTTTCCGACTCTTGGATTGAAATCTCTTCGAAGTCGGGTTGAGTATGTTACCATCTCTGAGCCTTTTTCTTAGGCTCTGCGTCCATGACAGGGATGACTTTGCATTTGCTTAAGAGAGTGAAGGAAGCCATTTGCAGAGTGGGATATTGTCTCGCTTGGTTTGTTCATTTACTTTTTCTCATTTCTTATTTCTTTTTTGCTTTCAAAGATTGCAACCGATAAACTCACCTTTCGTCCGAACATGCATAACTACCTCAGGGGTTCCTGAAGGTCCCACCGTGTCCTGTCGTTGCAGGTTGGGATTCGATTCTCTTACATAACTAGTTCCCTACATACATACCTATCTATGGCACATAGACACATAGACGCACATAATATAAATGCATCCATAAAGCGGGGAAAGCTTCTAAAAAACCGATCTGTCCTCTCCTTCCCGTTGCAGTTTTGCAGGTTGCAGAAGCGATGAACGGTCGCTGAAGGCCAGGGGATGGGGAGGGGTTGAGGGAAGGGTTTTACCATCATGGGTTTGAAGGCACTTTCTCGTTGGAGATATCCCCGGGATCCATTCCCGGCCGGGAAGCGTGGATAGGTACTAGTGACCCCATAGCTACATGGGATGGGAAGCAAAGTTAGTTAACTATTATATCTTAGCAAATTCCCCCATTTCCCGATGGTTTACGGAGTAGTAAAAGAAGGAAAAAAGAAAGAGGTGGGCAGCTTCTCATAGATATATCCACTCAGCATTGAAGCATCTGATAGAGGCGTCTCCACTGTAAAAATGACGTTCGGCGGGCTAAAGCTAAAAAGCACCAAGTTAGTTAACTAACCAGTCGTTAGGAAGCCCTGCTTCGCCCGAGGCACTGACTCCTGAGGCAGCGATTGTGAAAACTGCCCTTGTTTTATTAACAAGCCAACAATATTGGCGGAGATACGAGGCAAGCTTGTTGACCCTTCGAACCAGGTCCAGACAGACAGTGTCCGAGCTCTGTGGGGAACATGTTTGAGAAACTGTTAAGCGTGTAGAGTTAGCACTGTATTTTCAACCACCCATGCCCTTAATGATGATAGTATCGGGTCTTTCCGGCTGTTCGAGGTCCGGTGGCAGCCAATGGCCAGTCGTGTAAATGTGATTTTTCGCTTGAGCAACCAAGGATTTCGGGAATCGTCTCCGGCGTTGTCGACTGTCAAGGCAGAAAGTGGTGGAACGGCTAGTAAATTATAGGGAGCCATATTGGCATATTGGCTGCTGGTCGGGTTTATTTTGATCCTTAGGTCGCAGGAACTAACTAGTTATATCTTCATGCGTTGTCTGTGCTGTGGCGCAAGCAACTACCTTGGGGAAGAAGATATTTCTGCGAATTCCGTGGGAGTTGCAAGGTGGAGATAACTACATACCTACATAAGTAGTTTTAAATAGGCTGACTAGGTTGTGTAGTTAAGTATGGCGGAGTAATAGGATGAGACGGCGTAACTAATCTTGGGGCATGCGAAGATGCAATATGGAAGGTTGATATTAGCCAGAATATGCTCCGTCCATGGATTCTAAAAGCATACGCAACCTCAATTCGTAGCCTATTACCCGAGAGACAAGAAGAAAGAGTATGACATGCCAGCACTCGAAATCGTACCAAAACTCGCCAATGCGAAAAGAAGGAAAGAAAATGGGCATAAATACATAAAAATCGGTACTTTATAACGTGTAGCGCACACCCCAAGGGACCGCATCACAAAGACGTCAAGGAGGGAGAATGGGTATCTGTAGTTGCATCCCAAAGACGGAGCCGCTCTCCTAGACTCGCTCAAGCAACGAATTCCCTCTTGCTGAAAGAAATGCGCGTCCGGCTCCCTTGTCTATCGCTCATCATGGTCCGAGCTGTCCGTGGACCCTGACGCGATTGGGAACCTTGGCGACTCTGGCCACCCATGTTCCGTCTGGTCTCACCGCCTGCGTTTCTTCCAGTGGTTCCTCTGGCGCCCCCCGCAGTTCCTCCAGTGGCGCCTCTCGTGCCTCCAGTACTTCCTCCTGTGGCACCTCGAGTACCTCCAGTATTGCCTCCAGTGGCACCTCGAGTACCTCCAGTATTGCCGCCTGCGCCTCCTCTAGCACCTCCTGTATTTCCTCCAGCTCCTCCAGTATTGCCACCTGCACCTCCTCTGGCACCTCCTGTATTTCCTCCAGCACCTCCAGCACCTCCAGCACCTCCTCTAGCACCTCCAGTATTTCCTCCAGCACCTCCAGCTCCTCCTGCATTGCCGCCTGCGCCTCCTCTAGCACCTCCTGCACCTCCTGCACCTCCAGTATTGCCGCCGTTGTTACCGCCATTGTTACCACCATTGTTGCCGCCATTGTTACCGCCGTTGTTACCGCCATTGTTACCGCCATTGTTGCCGCC
Organism: Amauroascus niger; assembly: GCA_001430945.1. Classification (NCBI taxonomy): domain Eukaryota; kingdom Fungi; phylum Ascomycota; class Eurotiomycetes; order Onygenales; family Onygenaceae; genus Amauroascus; species Amauroascus niger. Next base: position 306,208 of record LJPK01000197.1, read on the forward strand.
ATTGTTACCGCCGTTGTTACCGCCGTTGTTGTTACCGCCGTTGTTGTTGTTGTTATTGTTATTGTTTCCTCGGCCAACTGTGAATCTCTGGCAGTCATCTTGTGCACCGCGTTGCGCAACCTAAGGTGATATTAGCTATGTTGCTAGATGACGTTATAGTGGATAGTATCGATTGATAACCTACAGGCATGATAACAGGCTGATGATTAGAAGCTGAGCTCATGGTGCACACACGGTATGCACCTGCAGGCAGCCCACCTTCAACAGTGGCTTTGAGACCACCTCGACCGTTACCGGCATCGTTGATACCCTTGAAAAACACGAAGACTTCGGGGTCCGGTGGGTTTTGTGTCGCGAGGTTGTTGCCAAGAGACTGAATAGTAACGTGGGTGTGACCCACGATATTTCCATTCTGAAGTTCCTGCGGAGCCGAGTAGTACGTGTTATCTGGGTTGGTGAAGGAGCCAGCAACCAAGTTCGTGATTTGAAGATTGACGTCAAAGTCTCGGTTTGGAGGCAAATCTTCACCCGGCCCCGGATTCAAAATAATGGTCGAGACCATATTATTCTTATTGGGAATATCTCCCATCACTGCCAAGAGATTAGCATTGAGATTTTGGTGAGCAACCAGTCGTGAAAACAAGGTCTACAAACCGATTCCATTACAGGAGCCGCCCTGGATCTGAAGGCCATTGGTCAAAGTCTTTCCTGCACAAAAGTTGATGAAATTTGCGTCATCACTATCCGGGAGTTGTCAGTATAACCGAATAGTATCGAAGAATACATGTACATACGTGTTTGAGGCAGCTTGTCCCTCTTCTGCATTCGCATTTCCATCATTTTTACTGCCGTTCTGGATGGCATTGGGCAGAAGCAGGAGCGGGTTCCGGTTGCCTCCATTACCACCGTTGTTACCCCCATTGTTGCCTCCGTTACCGCCGTTGTTACCGCCGTTGTTCCCTCCATTGTTTCCTCTGTTGTTCCCACCGTTGTTCCCACCGTTGTTCCCCCCGTTGTTCCCTCGGTTGCCTCCATTCTGACGAGCGTTCCTATTACCACCTTGCTGACCCATCACCCCACCGAGTAAACTCGATGAGAAGAGCAAAACAAGGGCAATATTCTTGGATAACATGGCGGGCGGTTGCCTCTCCTAGGCTGGGCCTTCCAGGTACAGGCTTTTTCGGCTCCGGTTCGGGAGTCGGAGTACGACCACTTAAAGATCGGGGGTTTTTTTTTGCTGAAGGTATTAAGAGGCGTTCACCAGTAACGACACCAACTATAGGTAGAAAGGACAGAAAGAAGAATAGAGATCCACGGTCAACGTGAACGAATTAGACAGTGGGTGGTTGGAAAGAAAAGAGGGAGACTTGACATGGAATGAAAGTAATCCCTCTAGCGATTGTCTTCAACCAGGGCACCGAAGAAAGAAAAAAAAGTCACAATTAAATGATTGTGAGAGTGCAAAAAGACGCGAAAGGAAAGAGAGAAATAAGGCAAAGGAAATTGGGTGATAAGCAAGAGATATTTGAAAGGCCAAGCTGTTGAGACAAACACAGCTTGCAAAGTGACGTCCTGAGGAGATTATGAGAGCGATGATAGAGTCTTGAAACCCGACTTGACATCCTCACTGTCACAGATTACATTGAGGAGGCGCGTCGTCCATGGCCCAGAGAGGTAAAGGGCCAAGTCCATTTCGGAAAGGCGATTGTGAAAAGAGAAGGATTCCTGGCCCATTTGGGAGGTTCTGCAACTTGAGATGCATGAAGGCAGGCCATAAAGGGTAACTCAAGTTCCCAACCGGATGAGAGGTTGACATGAACCATAGGGTGTCGCGGCGGTCGAACACGGATTGCCGCACCTAGGTTTGAGCCTGGCCATCGTCAAACGGCTGGCGCGTGAACAGTATAACTCTAGCCGCGGGTGGCACATCTCTCCAGCATTGACACGGGAAATCGGCGGGGGTTCTCCTTTTACATAACGATAATAAAATTCTTTTTGGGCAGCCGACTCCATGATCTTCTGTCGCAGGAGGTGGGATTTGGAATTGAGGAACTGCCCTGAAGCGTGGAAAACGAACTTCTGAACCCCCGCGGAGGAGAATCGGGCAAGACTTGCACTTAAATTCGCGAGGGATCCCAGACAGAACCAAGCAATCCCTTTGAGATAAACAAATATCAATCCTTTCTCCGAATTGATTCAACTTTGCTTCTGGAAAATCCACAGGAAGGTCGCTTTGAAGAGTTGCAAGAAGGGAAGAGAGAGCGACGAGGAGGACGAGGAGGGGCCAAAGCGTAGTTTAAGTCGACTGGGGGGGATGCATTAGTCAGCATTTTCGAGAGTTGATCCTTTCGTGGGAAAGCGAATATTGTTTGGGGCCAGTCAAAGTCTCGATATTGTAGTGGAAGTCTGTCAAAGGTCTTGGGCGAGTTAAACAGTTCGTTAACTACTGGTTTGTTAAAAGCTCGAGGAAGTCTATGTAACTACTGAGTCCGATCGCTTTTTATTCTTTACCCTGTGCTTTTTGCCTCGCAGTATGGCAACTTGGGCGTATCCACGGCTTCCTCCCGATCAGCTCAGGCGGGAGGAAGAACAATCACTGGTAAAAAGCAGCTTTTTCGATTGCAGCCAGCACCAAGCCGAGCCAAACTGAACTCTTGTACTAACGCAACGCGTCATCCTTAGTCTCGTGAGCTAGAGTGGCTTCTCCGGTCGCTGCAAGACTCGCTGGCTGCTTTGCGGGAGGGTCTCCGAGAATGTGCCGCTCTGCTTGCTTCAACAGAACCGGGCTCCACGTTAGTGCTCTCTTCTCTTCGGTCCGAGAGCGTCAAAGGATACGTTACGAGGGTGGGGCCTAAGGTTGTCAAAGGGGTGAGTTCCATGGGCATACATTCATCTAAGTGAGATGTAACAGACAGACCGTCTCTTTGCTCGGTTTCTCCGTTTCCATCAACCCTGTTCTAGAATGCGATGGTGGCTAGTTAACTATGCGGCGGACTAAGTACATGTTTTCGCTACTTTGACAGGACGTCCACCTTCGGCTAAACTCCCTGCCTCCTCCACGCGGTTCAAATTCTATAAGGCTCTGCCTTGCTTCTAGCCCTACCGCTCCGGAGTTGGTACTGGAGCAGATTGCCCTCGCGCGCCGGCACATCAACGATAGTCTCGACGTAGTGGATGTCAGTACCTTCACGGGGGATCCAATGAATGCGAGTTTTATATCCGGCCAACTGCGACTGTTGCAAGATCACATCGCAGACGCACGGCATGCCCTGAAAGGTGATCGCGAGGACATGAAAAGCCCTTGGAACGAGGGGAGCGCAGATGCAAATGTATTTTTTTTTTTGTTCGCCTTACCCGCAGTAAACTTCCGACTGACCTTCTATCAAGGCATTCGACCCGCCTCTTCCGAACCATTTGTCGTTTTATCTCACGGTCTCTGAGGCGGCGTTGGTTCTATATCTTCGTACACTCGAAGTAAATGGCGCGTCTGAGGCGCCGACGGCGTATTTTGCTCCAGAAATCGGCCTCAGTGGGTTTTCTCTGCGAGATCGCCTTTTTGGAACGAAGCAGCATGCTCACGACGAATCGGGCGACGTTTTCCACTGGAAAGGCGAGGAGGTCAAGGTGAAAGAAAAGGTTCGGGTGGAAAGCCAGGACCCGAGCTTGATGGCTGCCATGGCCAAACTCACCGCCCTAGAGCATGAGGTTACAAAGCTGAAAAAGGCCCTTGCCGTCGTAATGGCCACTGAGGAGAGTGACAGTGACTGAGAATAGTTTATTTTTTCGTCCAGAAAAGTCCAGAGGAGGAGATTGTACGAAGGACTTCTAGACCTTGGGCGTCCATGGCTCTGTCTCACGTGAGCCTTGGGTGAATCATTTAGTTTAGGTAAGCTTGTGGCTAGCGTTGAACTCTATTATAACCTCTTTCTTGGTGCCCTTGTCCGCTTTTTTTTCCAAAGTTCGAGCTTCGTTTTTCCGTGCACGAGGTGAAGTGCTCTGTGGAAAATATCGAGCACCTTTGCTGGAATACATCAAATATGATATCTAGCCGCGGAGTATGCACAGCTTGCTCCCAGAATGCGCTTCATATACTCGCCCGCCGCGCGTTTGTCTCCACCCGAAGCTCTTTACAGCGCGCTTCGAGAGCACGCCTCATAACGACAGGAACAACCCGTACACGTAGCAGTTTTATCGCTTCATCGAGAGAGCGGCGCGCTCGAGAAGACCATAGCGAACGGTCATCTCCCACACCTACGTCCGATCCTACCTCTCCGACGAAAGACGCCGTATTCGGCTTGCTCGAGAAAATCCACTCACATCATTATGACCTCCTAGAGGATGTAAATGCACTCGGACTCCTAAGCAGGTTCTCGGAACTTGGCCACCTTTTTGAATTGCGCTTAACGGATGAATTTGTCGACATATTAGGCCACTTGAATTCCACAACGTTACACGAAAGGGTTAGATTGGCGAGGCAACAGCATGGCAATTCATTACCGGAGGGGGAGTTGAACGAAGAAGAGATGACTTTGTATAAACGGTTGTATGGAAATCCAATTTTTCCGTCAGAGACCGAAGTTCAAACTTCGGTGGAAGAGGGAAACACGCTTTTCCGCGAGGATGGGCAAGGCGGTTTAGTCGAAGTTGACCTGGAAGTCGAACTTGAAGACAAAGCAGAATCGTTTGCACAGGAGGAAGCTGGTTTGGAATCCCTCGACCCAGAACATCTCGAACGACGTACACATGAAGTTGCAAAATTGCTTGGTGGGGACGTGGTCTCCGAGACTGTTGAGGATTATGATTCGATTGGATACGAACAGCCTCGCACACATCCTTTAACAGCTGCTGGAACATTTAAAACGCATCCTTCTACCGTGTTCATACCGTCAGAGACGTTCGTTGAGCCAATCAAGGGCATGCTTTCACATCTCAACCCCAAACATATAAATGAGGCTGCTCACAAGGTATTCATGCCGGATTTATCAAAATCTACCAGTATCTGCAAACATACCCCGCAAGAACCCATACCCTCTTCTGCGTCACAACATATCATGTCTTCAATGGAAGCCAGCGTCTTCCTTGCGGTTCTATACCCCGGCATATACGCGACAAGTCTGAGTGTATTAACGGAGGTGCGAAAGCGACTCGGAGACAAATGGCTGCGTGACCTAATATACAAAGAAGGCGGTCCGCGGGTTCTTGATGCTGGTGGTGGTGGGGCTGGTATCCTGGCCTGGAGAGATGTACTGAGAGCTGAATGGTCGCTACTAAATCCAGACCTTCCTCCGTCACAAGTTCCTCTGGGAAAAGACACGGTTTTAGTTGGGTCCGATACCTTAAGACAGCGGAGCAGCAAGCTTTTGGATAATACAACGTTCATCCCGCGTTTACCAGATTATTTGCATCTGAGAGATGAGTCAACTATTGACGATGAGGCTCTTCCGCCAAAACGGAAGCATTTTGATGTGATTATTGCATCCCACGCATTGATGCGGTTCCCGGAGGACTACATGCGCAAGGAATATGTTCAAAAGGTTTGGTCTCTGTTGAACCCCAATGGCGGTGTTCTTATTTTGGTTGAAAAGGGCATACAACGAGGCTTTGATGCTATCGCAGGTGCCCGCGAAATGATTTTAGAGAAGATCATAGCTTCTCCGGGATCCACTCATTACGAAAAGGTTTTAGGATCTTCTGGCGAAGAGACAATGGTGCAGAAGGAAAAGGGTATGATTGTCGCGCCATGTACGAATCACTCAAAATGCCCAATGTACAACAATTTTGGAACGCAAGTTTCAAAAAGAGACTTTTGTCGTTTCAGTCAACGTTATATCCGCCCGCCTTTCCTTCAGAAGATCTCCAGGTCCATTAGTAGAAACCATGAGGACGTGGAATTCAGCTATCTTGTCGTCCAGCGAGGGGTTGACCAACGCGAAAGCCAGGGTATAATCCAAGGACAAAGCGCCGCCGATGCCGCATTCTCCGGCTACGAAACTTCCTTAGACGATGCAGACAACTTAGGAGTCCAGGATCTAGACGCGTCCACAGTGCCACAAGTCAACACTCTTTCCCTTCCTCGACTGGTTTTTACTCCGATGAAACGCAAAGGACATGTGGTAATGGACATGTGCACGCCGGCCGGGAAAATCGAACGCTGGATCGTCCCCCGTTCTTTCAGCAAACAGGCATACCGCGACGCCCGAAAATCAAGGTGGGGAGATCTCTGGGCTTTGGGTGCTAAAACACGAACCCCGCGAAACTTGAGGTTGGGAGCTGAAAAACAGTTGTCTCCGAAGACTGCAAGAGCGGCGAATAAGCGAAAAATCAAAGAAGCAGGCGAAGCAGGTGATGAACTCAGTGCTGACGGCATTGACATTCCTGATTTCGAGAGAACAATGGCGAAATTCAACGAGCGAGCGATGAACACGGGCAAGAGAAGCAAGGATAAGGTGGAAGAAGAATACACGGGGAACGTGACGGTTAAGCGTTCGGCATCCAACCCAACAGTGCCAAGTTGGGTTAAGAAGATGGAGAAAAGGAAATCACGGAAACGCTGGGAAAAGTATAGCAAGTCGGCCTCCGGATCTTTGTGATGATGTCGTTTGGTTATATTTTGCAGAGAGGTTTTCAAGCCCGGCGTTCGAAGGATGAGCGAGATGCAATGGATATCCCGGAAATGGATTGTATACCAATAAGCTTTTGGGGAATAAATGGGATATATTTAGTACTTGTATCAATAGCGATTGCATGTAGCATATAGATCATTCCTCTTCTTTCACCAATATATCAAATATGGTGTACATACTTCAATTGAAAAGTGGAAGTTCAAGTCAACTTAACTGCCGAGAGTTTTGAAACTCCGTTCTCTCGCAATTCTTGCGGACAGGCACATCAGTATAGCAGATAAATATCTCACTAACAGCTGCACCACTCACTGTTGGAGGTTACAGGATGGTGAATAAATTGCAAACCTGTTGCACATATCCAACAGGAATTTCATCAGGAACAATCAGTGAAATCCCCTTCCTCAATCGCACATGCGTTCACAATCCATGTGGGATTTCATCGCCTCACCCAGCAGTGTCACGCCCTCGATTATGAGATGGGAGCCAATGTCTCTTGCCGAATCATTCCAGGACCGTGCAGCCACTGAACAAACTGCAGGCAGGCAAGAATATTCCGCTGATTCTTCCACCGCACTCTATGAGGCAACTGTTCCCAAGATCAACCCTCGCTACTGAACGGAGAACCATCTCCAAGATTGAATCCGTAACCCTTTCATTGTGCCGCCATGCTCTTCCTCAACTGTCTTTCCCTCTGTCTCGACTGCAACTCCAATCTCTCCACCGCATATTTTAACCGCTCTTTCTTCTGCACCAATTTCCGAAGCTCGGCCGTTCGCGCGTTGTTGGAGGAGGAGGTACCCACACCGCCGGCGCCTGGCGTAATCTTCCGATCGGTATGACTGCCGACACGAGAGGATGGCCTTGAGTCGCGGGACAACCTGCCCTCTTGTAGTTCACATTTTGCCTTTAGCGATTCCTCCCGTCGCGCGAATTTGTCGATGTGGTTTGCCGCGAGGCCGAGCAAGTGCGCGATGCTGGGAGTGATTTCGTCGAGGATCGCCGTTTGGGCTTCGTGTAGAGTAGGTTCAGGAAGGAGCTCGAAATGCTGGAACAAAAACCAAGATTGTTAGATTGGGAGGGGTTTTGCTCAGGCCATAGATGATTCAAAAACAGGATGGTGTGGTCGTGGCTGGAGTTGGACGAGGAACTCACTCTATTTGACTGGAGTACTTTGCAGAGACGGGGAAAGTCGTTCACACTGTTGTCCAGGATGTCTATGGAGGATTCAAGGAGCTGTAGCGATGCTTTGAGGGATGACACGGAGGACGATAGTGAAGTTGCCATTTTTGGCTGTTGTGCTTGTATCCTTTCACAAACTTGTATGCAGCTTGTGATGGGGGGAGGGGGAATGGATTCGTTTCCAGATGTAAATTTGATGCTGAATTAGCTTTCACTGAGATTAACGCTCCCCATCTTAGATATTCAGGACAGTCTGGAAATCCTTTGTACAACCATCTTCTTGAAATTTTGCCTGCATGAGAAGGGATATGTAAATGTTGACTGTATGAACTTTATGAGATCTCAGAGCAACTAAGCTATTGTATCACAAATCAATTGTGACTCCGGAGGTGCCCACCAAAAGTTGTATTGGCTATTATCACAATATTTACTACACTGAGCCATGTAGGTACACCTAACCGGGTTCAAAACTGGAAATTATCTCAGCTGCTAAGGGAAAATTCGTTCTGTGCATTCACATGGCAGGGAAGGTAATTAGTATGCCCGGGAATTTTGTGTTGTACATACACCCGCTGGCCTGCCCATTTTTGTACCAGAGTACCACGTCAGATAGAATGCATCATCAAGAGGTGGCCTGCAGGAATAGCCGGAATCAGTCCTATACATGGACCATTGGTGGCTCATACCAAAGAACCTGAGAGCACAACTATTCCCATCTAAAATTGCGGAGCCACAGACATTTATAACATCACATTGGGACTCTTAACCAAGGCGGTTTAACACATTCATCCAAATTTGCATGGTTCGGATTGTCGGGCTGGTATGCGCGAGACGGGTGCCAATAAACGGACAATCTGGCTTGTAAAAGAACTGTTCATAGATAGATGGTCGCCAATCTGATCCGGGTCCGGCCAAACGAAAGCCCTTAACTGTATAGCCGGGATTGCTGAAGCGGTGTTCTCAAATACTTCATTCGAAGATTGAATGTCATGACTCGATTGCTGGATCGACATGCAGCTATCCAAGTATAGTTTCACCGGTATTTCTGCAATTGTGGAACTTCTAGGAGCCTTGCGTTGGAGTGATTGTGAAATGATCTTTGATCATTTCGTGATTTGAATGGCAGAGTCCATGTCCTAAAAGCAGATATCGTTTAGAAATGATACTGAATCGTCTGATGGGACAGGAGATTGTACTCCGATATCGTGTGCCTGTGTTATGCTCCCACGGAGATTGTAGTTATATTGTAAGCTTGGATCTAAAAGAGTTGTCGAAGCGAGCTGCAAAAATGGTCAGTTTAGATATCCAAGAGATTCAACCAGGTTGACTCCTTCAAGTTTATTGTTGTCTTAAACAAAATAAAAAGCCTTCGTAGATTAATATGGTAGAAGTTCTTGTGTCAGTGTGTAGTCATGTACTTTGTTCCTCCGTGACTTGTTCGAATGTTGAGTTAAATAACGCCACGTGATTTGGATGTAAAAAGAGCCGAACGCAACCCGCAAAGTCACGCCAGAAGCTCAACGACGACAAAAACCAAAGCCACGGCCTTCCTTCGTTCTCCCAGTCGGACCTGTTTGATAACTGCTCTTCATAACTCTACCAACCGCTCACAATGCGTCTTCCCTGGAAAAAGTTCCCGGCGCCTATCGGTAAGTTTACATTGCAATTGACTGAAAACTGTTCGACGTTGCGCTGACCACGTTTCTACTGATAGCCCGCCCAATGGCTCCTTTCTTCGCTGCCTGTATGTTCCGCTTCGCTATCTTATTCCACTGATACAAGAGGCCATATTGTTTGTGGGCTGCCTGTATCCATGGAGGCCTGGTGCTGGAGTTTCGAATCGCCGATACTGACGTTATGGACGATAGCATTGATCATCCTTTACGGCATCAATTCCCTCCAGAACGCTATGATGAACTGTAAGAGACTCCCCCTTACGGTTCTTTTATTTGTCGATATCCCCGGTTGTCGTTTGCATTCAACCTCAATCCGTCTCCGTCTCCGTTTCCGCTCCAAATTTACCCATACACCGCTTCCGGAGCGCTTTACTTGTTTGATTAACTGACACGCCCAATACAGCCGAGGAATTCAGAAACGACCCTCGCAACCCAAATAGACGAGTGAACGCTGCGGAGAAACACTAGACTTTGACCCGATGATAGAAGATAGTATGCCTTCGACCGACATAGGCTGGTTAGGAATATGACGGGTTTGAAGGGGAAAGCTTGTTCGCAAACTTTTGTACATTGAAATATAGAACACCTCTACTGAAAGCTTGAGGAGAGCCGATTCCTGATCACATGTGCTTGTTACGGATAGGTTCTTTCGGTTTCAATTTTTGAAGCCTCGAGAAAGGCTCTGTAAGGTGTGGGGCCCAACAAGGCTACAAGTAGCTCGTGAATGTAGTAAATCCCGTACTACGCTTGGTACTCTTCTAATAGTAGGAGGCGATCGGGCCGCCTCTACATTTATCACATCGTTCAACTTCATCTGATCTTTGGCTGTAACTTGATAGGGCTGCTGTATAGGAATGTCTCTATTGCTGTGTCTATATCGCCGCCTCCATATGCTTGGCATGCTTAGATAAACAAGTCATTGAACCAACATTCAGATATCAAAACTCAACTTTCGCAGGGCACCGGAGCAAAGACAGAAACGACCAGCGGAACGTTGCTCATCATGTCTCAATTTCGTGCTAAGCGGCTAGATATTGGCGGCTTTATCACTCCGCGGGTTATCCGCGACCATACGAAACGGAAAGTATTCAAGGAATACGAACCCGAAAGGTATTTTGCCAGTCCCGTCCCTCGCAAAGAGACCGACCGCCTATTTGAACGACTTTGCTCTTTAACAAATTTCTTTTTGGATCGTTTTTGCTAATTCTTTTCGGCCCCTTCTAGACAAGCCCTCCGTTATCTTATCCGGAATACTTCCCTTCCCATGCGTGTCCGCGCCCAGGCACAGCTCCAACTCTCACAAATGCATTGCTACACGCGATCGACGCAGATCAAAAACAGATGCATTGCTGGTGGCATAGCCAGGGCGGTTTTTAGAGATTTTAAACTGGCACGGGTACGTCTTGTTGTCTCTGTGGATTTATTTGTCTCGCTTTCTTGTGGCCGAATTACTTGGAAGATTTCCTCATTCGATTTATTGAAATCACGGTTGATTGACTGACATTCTTTTTTTTTTCTTCTTTCCCGCAGTATCAATTTCGAGAACAAGCTATGGCGGGAGAGCTACCGGGCGTCAAAAAGGCCAGTTGGTAGTTTGCAGGCCTCCGGTTTCGAGCTAGCTTTCTCTTTGATCGACCTTTGACGTTTCTGGCATGTGGGAGTAGATGGTGGATATAATTGTGTACAGTATATATTTAGGATGATGCTACAAGTCTCCGTACGCTTCCCTGAAAATTTCGCTGGGGCGTTCGGTTGGCTTCTCCGCGGCCCTATGTACTCGCTCTCAGGCCAAGGTGCTTGGTACTTACGGAATTCAGGAGCCGGGCTTGGTGAACCCGACCTTGCAAACTCGCCTTGGCAGATAGCAGCCGCTGCAACTTGAGAGTGGCATCTTGGCTCAGAAATCATGTAACAAGTCTCAAACAATGTATAAGTCCACTCCAGCTTGAAGCATGGATATTCCCGTAAAATGTTCTCCCACATAACTATTCTGGGATTAAAGCCAATTGCCATGTTATGCAGAAGGATAGAATGAACCAACCCTGGAAAAACACCTCAGGAGAAAAGCAAAGGTATATAAACCTCTCCAAAATCCTCGAGAATGATCACTCTCATCAAAGCACTCTTTCATCTTCTTACTACCCGCAAGTCATTCGTCAAAATGAAGTTCAACTCCACCATGGTAGCACCGTTTCCACCGACAACTTAGGTCGAGGAGGGCTTTACTGTTACCAATATCATAGCCAACCATTGTGGCCACGCAAATTTGGAGTTCAAAACCACAGACAACTCACTCTATGTAAACGATTGCCAAAGAATTCAATCCAACATTGGCGGAGGCGGAGAATGGACTATCAACACAAGGCCCTCACGTTAGCTTAAAATTCAACACATGTATCGTCCAGGTCACAAATAAGTCTGAGTATCTTGCCCGGGTTGGCAATGAGGGCATCATCGATCTGATCAATTCATATATCAACCACGCCGCGCGGAACGGCAAAGTCGGCGTTCAGGGTGACATGCCTTGCAAGGCAGTTTCAATCGGCGGTGACGGCCACTATTATCAGTCGCTTGGGCTGTCTTTAAATGGAACAATGAGCTGATTTCGGCGAATATGGGGTTAGTTCATGTTCATTTCCCTGTTTTTCATGTGATGTGTTGATTCCATTAAATCTCCATGTTAAAGTGTGGAATAGCCATTGGGCTCGCATCGACCTCGGTCTTGTTGTTGAACGACGAGTCTATTGTGGAATGAGAGAATGATAATTGCGAAGGCATGGGGTAGCATGGACTCAAAGAGCGCATTATGCTTCAGTCAGGCCCGACCTATCTACTCCACAGCACTCGTTAGCCCTTGTTTTCTCTCAAGAATCCATGTACCGTACATACATATCTTTGACATTTGTATCGCGGAATATATCGTACTTTTGTCATTCCTCACCATCACTACTAGCCTCTATAAATAGACAAGAAATGGGCCTCCAGGCCATCAGCACCTTTATGCTAGTTACTGAGAATTGCAGTTGTCAGCTTCAAAGATTAGTCCAGGAATGCAGGATGAGGAGCAAGAGGGAAGTTGTTTTTTGTTTTTGCCACAAGTTAAAACTAGTCAACCAGTGAAGGGACTAGGCTGCTCCCGCCAGGGGATCGAAACGCTGGCGCTTGGGCGATGTGGGGTTGCCAACCTTCTGGTGACAAAACCCAACCTCAGCCGCACAAATTAGCGCTTGGGCTTAACTGAGTTGCAAGGGGAGAAACCCTGGCAGTAGTTAGAAGGTGGTTTGGAAAAAAAAAAAACCTCCCATAATAATCAGTTTCACTGCTCAGTCAGAAGAGAATGCTCAAAGCCAACTGAGATGGTGACAGCGAGTCCAACGGGTGCATTGAACCAGTTCACCTCCTTGACAGGCCTTCACATCTGAGATACTTGTGGTGTGAAAATGCCACAAAAATGATGCCAAAGGCCACAATCATTGGTGGCATCTCCTCAGGCTCTCTCTCACATTCTCTCTGGTTGTCAAACTGAGTTAGTTTCTGAGGGTGACTGACCGCATTCAAAATCACTGAGGTTCTTGCCCTGTGCTTTCCTTTGTTTCCCTCTTGACAACAAGCTAGCTAGTTATAATATATAACCACCCATGGTGAACTCGGCGCTGAACACCAGCCTACATCCCCTCTTCTTGTCCCCCATCTCCTTTCTAGCCTCAGCTGTTGATTCTCGCTTACTTCGACCTGTCTTTGCTACTGTCCAGAAGAGACTCAGGCGTGGCATCATGTTCGTTTTCAGAAAGGAGTCTCTCCCAGACGATCCAGTCTTCTTGACTGACTTGAAGAAGCTTGGGTGCGTCGTGGCTGGTTCTTTTTCCTTCTCTCCCCCTCACTTGCCGATCTGATTTCACGATATCAAATGCTGACATGGAGCTATAACGACGCAGCTACTTCATCAATGAAGATGACCAGATCAGGATGATCATCGATCCGGAGCAGAAGTTTCTCTACAAGATCAACGCGAACGATCGGTATAATGAGATGCAAAAGGAAGCTATGAACAGTAAATTGCGCCTAATACCGATATGAAATGGGAGGAAATCCACTGATGCTGATGACTTGTCAAAACAGGTTGTATCCGCGAGATGGTTCTTTCTCGATTGCATAAGCTGGGCCTGGAGACCCTGCGTCTACCCATTGGCGCCTCCAACACGTCGAACCATGTCCCAATCCTTGCTACTCCCTCTCTGAAAACTCAGTCACGCATCATCGTCGTGTTTGGCGAACCCGTTCAAGACCTCGGAATTTGGGCCTACCGCACCGTGGGACAAGAGGGTATTAATATCGGTTCCGCTGTTGACTTTGCCAAAGCTGTCATTGGAGATGCAGATGGAGACAAGGATGCTGCAAAGGGCAGCGAATACAACCTGAAGCCGGGGCTCATCATCGCCAATCCAGGGCAGCTGGTTTGGCACTGCAACGGGGAACGCGCAGTTTCTCTCCCAACCTGGCACGCCCTCCCTCGCCGATCCGCCGTGGATCCGCCTATGAAAATGGGCTATCATAACAAGATCCCCGGAAACGAAACCTGGCAAGACCACATCACTTATGTATTTGAGGAGGTCCTCACTAAGCTTGTCTCCCCATCCGCCAGAATCGACATCGTCGGCCTCGCAGAAGGCGGACTAGGTGCGATACGATATCTCGCTGAACATTGTAAATTGACCCTTTTTTCCCCCTGTGCGATTACACGACGCCTAAGGCTAATCTCTTTCTCTCAGGGCAAACCTGGCAGCCTCGTATCTCAGCTATCTGCCTTTCCAACCCTCTACATGACGTAAATCATCTCCACCCTCCTGGATTCGCTCAATTCATCTCGAAGCGTGCTCGCGCCTACATGGTCTCAGACCAACCGCTCAACCATAGCGTATCCGGCAGGTACAAGTTCGGATGTAACTGCTACTCATCGGGGGAGCCGCTGAACGTGGAATGCATTATGCCACAGGCATGGAAGAGCATGCTGGCCTGGCTGAATAGAATGCATGAGTCTCCGGGGCTGGAGGAGATCGAGATTGTCGTCAGGGATGAGATCCAGGATAACCCGCCTAACTTCGCTGGCGAGGAAAACGGTGAATTTAAAAGCGATAATGAAGAGGACTGATAGTTTCATGGTTTTGGGGGCTAGTTATCTTGACTTCTCATCCGTCGTTTTTTTGACTTTCCGAAAACTGGTGGTCGGTGTGAGCGAAGACAAGCCTTTTTCCCCCCTTAAATGAACGCATGTTTTAATGACCATTCAAAGGATTCCGAGTTACTTGTTGTGACATTGAATTTCTTCTAGGCATAATATTCTTCAGTTTGCTAGCCATGAAATACATTCGAGAGGTTCTCTATCATTTGAGCAAGGAACGATTTAATTCAATCATCTTTCTGGAAAATAGGCAACTGGTCACGGTGTAGACATGCTTTTCGAAGACAATATATTACAATGCTCTATTCTAATTCTAATTACAATTCAGTTCAAAAAGTTCCTCTTCCACCGAAAACTTGCTTTATCCTGAATCCCCTGGGCCACACACCCAACTACAACCCCGCCTTAAAAACGGTAGAGGCCACAACTTCTGTCCCGCAACCCTCGCTATCTTCGACCCATTCTCAAAGGGCGAACAGTCCCACCATTCAACCCATTCTACCCGTGGAATAATGTACACGCGCCCACATACAGAGCACGTCCTATCGCCAGTCTGCTTGACAATCTTCGCCAAGCGCAACAGGCGCACAACGAAAACCGGATACTCTTCCTCCGCGGCATCCAGGTTTGCGTATTTCAGGAAGTGAGAGATCTGCGGGGAGCGAAGACAGGCCTGGAGGGAGAGCTCGTGGAGAGATTGGGCGCGGTTACGTGCTGGTGGGATGGCGCCGTGGGTGGGTGGGTTGCCTTCCATGTCGAAGTATTTGACTGTGCTGGTGGCAATGTGGAGGGGAAGCCAGGCTTGCGAGATCTCGTCGCAGGGGTGGGTATTTTGTTTCGGTGTTTCTGCGACGGGGTTGTCTCCTTCGAGTGTATCCCGGTGCCATTGGGCGATGTCGAATTCCCTGAGTTGAATGAAGGGGTTTGGATGGACTGTTAGGCGCTTCAGGTCTCCTGTTTGCATGAGGCCGATTAGTTCCCAGGGGAGATATTCTAGTCTGTTCACCGCTAGGTTTAGATCTTGCAGTTTGGTCAGTTTCTTGATAGCGCATGGAATATCGCTAAGTTTGTTTTGGCGCAAACTGAGGACCTTTAGTCCCTCAAGGTCGAGAATTTCTCTGGGGAGTTGGGTAAGGCGATTTTGCGCCAAATAAAGGCGAAGGAACGGTTCAAAGGAGCCGTATACGTCCTCGGAGATTGGAGCGTTTTCTAGGGCAGGTTCCTTCGTTAATTGGACAAGTGGTTGGAGAATGCCGGGAGGGATCGTTTCCAGTTCAAAGTACCTGTCACGCAGGGTAAGTAGGCACTCTCTCATCAAGTGGGATGGACGGGGTCTCTCTTATACTTACGACAGATCCACGTTATCGTTTCCTTCCTCCAAACAGCGATTTATTGCTGACCTAGCATGTCTCTGGGCCTCGGTTTCAGCCACCGGGTCTGGCTTCTGGAACCCTCTCGCTTCGGTATCATCCAGCGGAGCTATCGGTGACTGCATCAAGCCCTCATCCGCAGCCTTAGCGGTCCCTTCTTTTCTCTCTACTTTGGATTCCAGCGCAGTATCCCCACCAACAATATCCGAGCCGAATAAGCTCGTAGAATCATCACTGCTCATCATCCACACACCACTATCCATATCCCTCTTACTTTTGAACGCCGTCCTCGCTTTCTTTTCTCTAGATTGCACTTTCTCCCCCCACCATGTCCCACGATACCGTCGCTTTCTGGCGGCCCCATCCCGTTCCACATTGACACCGGCTTCCCTTGCATTCTGCGCATCCACACCCGTCGACGCGTAGTTCTCCAGTCCGGGCTGGAAGTCATCGCTGGAGAATAGCGGAGGGTCGCTTGATGGCGGTCCTGAAAGCGCATCAAAGTTAAACCCTCTTGGAGAACGGGCGAATGGAAACGGCAGCTTGGGCGCATTGACCCGTGCTCGTGTAACAGGGGTAGGTCGAGACGGAGGAGAGGACGGTAACTGCAGGTCAGAATGCACATTGTCCGTCAAGTTTCCATTTTTGTTCCTTATGAGAAAAGAATCCATCTTTTCGGATTCTGTATAGATCGGATAAAAAGTTGGGAATTCCATAGATGCGAAGGGTGTTTACTTCTCTGAACTCGACTCGCTGCACGATGACGCGCCTCGGACCAATCAGGCTCGGGTGGAGCCGGGGCACACGCGATCACGTGATACTTGAGTTTCACTAGCGCGCTTTGTCACTTTCTTGCAGACAAGGACAAACAAACTTGGAGAAGCCAGTCCGACCTCAACTCCTCCATTTTATGTAACGATGTCACAATTTCCCTCGTTGACTTGATGCTCTTTCTAACCAGCCTTGCTCTTTGCGTTCCTTCATTCAACAATCCATGGATCAGATAACGGAACATAAGCTTGATGCAGCTTGTGATAAGTTTGTTGCCGCAATTGACCCTGTGAAAGTATGCAATTTGGCGTCATCATGTCACCCAGAAAAGGCAGCCTGCTCTATCTTTGGAGAGTGGAAGAGAGGGAGCTACAACATTTGCATCCCAGTGGTTTTTGACGATGATGGTAAGGGCGAGAAATGGATGGTCAGAATTCCATTACTTCCCCGATTGGCATTTCCGGAAGAGAAGATGCGGAGTGAAATTGCAACAATGAAGTAAGTCTGATCAAATATTATAACCTCAGATGGTCCATTGCAATAGTCATACTGACTGGAAGATAGATACATCACAGAGAAAACGACTATTCCTATCCCTCGCATCCACAGCTACTCAATCACGGATGACAACATCCTCGGCCTTCCATTTCTCATTATTGAGTATATAGATGGGAATACTTTGTATTCAATAAATCTCCGTGATTTGGAGCGGAAGAAACGACGGCACCTCTTTGCTCAAATAAGCGATATCTACATTCAACTCTATCGGCAACAGTTCGATCGAATCGGGGCTCTCACTCTCACTGATGGAAATTGGACATTCACCAACAACCGTCCATTGACAATTGACATCAACGAACAAGCGATCAGTGGGCTTGATGTTTGCCATTTTCTGGCTCCCAATCATACCTTTCAGTCAACTATCGAATATGTTTACATGATACTGCGGCTGATTTACAATGATTTTTACCATGGCCGTGAATCTATACTGAATGAGACTGATGCTCAACTATATTTATATAGTATCCATGCCTGTCAGGGCATTCTGATGGAGTGGGTTCAACCTGAATTCAACAATGGGCCATTTGTTTTAATGCATGGTGACCTTCGCCCACCAAATATTATTGTTGATGATAATTTGAACATCATCTCAGTCTTAGACTGGGAATGGAGCCACACAGTTCCAATTCAAATGTTTGTTCCTCCATCTTGGCTTACAAATCAAGACATCCTTCAGATTTCTGACAAAATCTCCTCCATTGGGTATCTTGAAGCTGTTTATTGCTTTTGTTTTGAACTGAGATGCCAGGAATATACTTTTCATAATCCTGACAGACTTTCAAGGCAAGAGCTTCCACTGTCAAAACATTGGCGGCGTTTGTCCAGCATTCAGGACTATCTGATTCCTTTGGGGCTTTTGGCACCACACTGCTTCTCAAACATCTACTGGAAGGTTCTGGATTGTTTCTACTACAGTTCAAATGGCAAAGAGCGAGTACAAACTTTCTTTGAGCTTGATGTTCGAAAACCTGATCTTCAAGCTGTGAAGAAAAAAGTGGAAGAGTATGAGTCATATAAGAAGGAGCGACGGAAACTGGGCATAGAAGCAAAATGCATTAGGATCACAAGCACAGCTGAAGAACTATCTCAGCTGGCGAAAGCCTTGAAAGAGAGAGAGGCTAAAAAAGCGGAAGTGGCAAGCCGAGATGTATTCAGTTCCCAGCAAGAACCTACAACCCAGCAAAAATCCCCCGGTATTTCCACCACGGAGTCGCAGAGGACAGCGGGAACGTGGCTGATCGTCGCTTTCAACACTGTATCCGCGATTTGCATTATTAGTGGGGGACTGATAAAATAAAGCCTTGGGAAGGTTTGGAACCCACATTATCAGCAGAGCAAGTCAATTGCAGCCTCAAGATTCTCCAAATCGGCATTGATTTTCTCAAGTTTTGCCTTTTCCTGTTGGATTTGCACATCAATGGTTGCACCATTCGTCTCAACTTCGCGGACCTGTTGTGCGGCCTTGGCCTTGGTACTAAGCTGTTCGAGGGAGGCTTTTCGTTGGACAAGCAAATTTATGAATTTTCTAACATCTTCACTTTCGTCCCTCAGTGCTTCAAGTTGCTGCTTTTTCTCTTCCAGTCCCTCTTTGATATCATCTAGAAGCGAACCCCCAAGGGTGGTCATTTTAATAGGATCTGATTTTTAGCGAGCTATCGGGCCGTTGGGCAAAGAATAAGAAGGATTCAGTTTGGTGTAGATATTTTAAGATAGATTGTTGGTTGTTTAAGGGTTGGGCAGTGAGGGGTCAAAGTGGGATATAACCATGCAGGCTGCAACTGCATGGGCCAGCAGCGCTTTTTCAAAACCGACTATGTTTTTTTAACATGGCAGCTGTGATTACCTACTTTACCAATTTAACAATGACGCAGTCACATGACACCTCAGAATGTGCAGTCAATACGATCATCACATGGTTACCGTCTCAATACCATTGACCCAGCTGGATAGAGATTAAGCAATTAGGTGCCTCGCATCAAGTGCTGTTGGGAAAAAGCAAGTCATGCAATGAGGAGGTGATTGAATCTTCAGATCAATCCTACAGATTCTGTTAGCCTGACCTCTTAAGTTTAGAATTTTTCATATAAGATATTAGGAATGTTCTCGATCAAAGGTTCTCAATAACCATCCACAACGCATTAATTTCTATTCTGCAGAATGATATTGCCAACTTCATTGCTGACAATGTCTGTAAACATAATGATGCTAGATACTAGAATCTTTTGTCAGAGATTTTAGAACGGAAGAACATAAATTGCATCCCATAGTTCATCCGTCTGGGGACTGAAAGGGACACGTCTAATTTTAGGCCCCCAGTTCAATTCCCGAATCGAATTCCACTTGGCCTAACTACCTCTAACTATAGCAGTTGAGTTCCAGCAGCCATCACACTGCAGGATGGAGTAGATCAATGTATATGTAGTTACATATCCTCTTTGCCCCCCCAATAAAAACATAATTTGATATTCTTCTACTTACCCCGCTCCAAATTGCTTAGCCTGCACGCATTGTTGAGGTTGGAATTGGCATTGAACAGCAGCTCTAATGCCTAGGCATTAGAGGATATTCTCTATACCCAAAGGCTTTGCCCAATACTCTTTAAGAAATTCTTCAACGCTCATCGGCTTGACATCGGGGCAGAGGAGGTTCAGAACGGGATTGACGACAGACCCGTCCTCAAATACAACTTGCTTGTACTGATTGTTTATATGTTCAATGAATTCCTCCAAATTCTGAGGAGCCTTGTTCAATTGCTCCACGATTGCTTTCTTTGTCAAAGCACGGATCTCCATCTTCCGACCTGTATACTTCTCGCACAAGGGAATTATCTCATCTAACCGCATGATCGAACCGGCAATCCCAAGTTCACGCTTGCCCCAGGGCTCCTCCAGGTCTATAGCGGCAGCGACAAAACGACCGATATCTCGGATATTTGTAAGTGTAATTGCTGGCAATCGTGCTTTCTCATCATAAGTCTCATCATCCGCTATGGGCACTTCAATGAATCCCTCATCCTCAGCGAGATGAAAAATCAAAGGGCCTTCTTTGAATCCGGCAAGTGCTTCGGTGCGGTTTCCACCTTCTTCGGGCGATCCGATACCGAGATAATTCATGAACATTCCGCATGGAAACAGGGCCGCATCTATATTTGACTTCTTCACCGCCTCCCACACGGGGATCTTCACGGCGGCGTCACCCCTGATCTTGGAATGGGCGGCATATGGCAAAGCGAACTCGGATGGGGCAAATCGTCTACAGCCGGCGGCTTCCGCGGCATGGAGCAGGTTAACCTGAGTTCGAACGAAGAGTTCTGGGTCAAGAATGAGGAGCACGCTGATGACGGTGTTGATATCATGCAGCGCGTTCACGAGGGATTCGTGTGACTCGTAATCAACATGTCGAGTTTCTACCTCCACCGTTGAGGGAGATGATGGCAGTGGCCAGGATGTGAAGGTGGATGTTTGATTATCCTCTTGCTTTTTTCGAGAAAGGATGACGGGGGTGTGTCGGCCATTTGTCGCAAGGAGAGCCGAAACAAGTGAATGGCCCAGTCTAGCACTGGAGCCTCCGGCAATTGCAACTTTGACCATGTTGACCGTGGTATGGGATCTGGATTGTAGTAGGTATACTGCAGAAAGAAACTGGAGTAAGGCCAGGTGGTGATAGTAGAAATGACAACAAACCTCATGAGTCATAGAATAAATGCCTTGACTCGATTTCACTGATACGGCAGTTGGCCCTAGGGGATGCTCTCATGGAGGATAGCCTGGTGTGGAGTCTTTGATTTCGTGTATCTCAGTCCTGCTGCTTCCTTGGCATGAGGCTGACGAAAGTCAATCAGTGGGCTGTGTGGTAAAACATAACTAGGCAAGCTTGTTATCAGAGCACAACAGACTGAAAACGAGTCTTTAAACATTTCAAACTTGTTCTTCCTGGCTGTGTTTTCCACCCTCGGCATTTGCTGGTGCATGCCGGAACTCTATGAAGCAACAATGTCTTTGAGCTGCCAATCGTGATGGCGCGTTGGCCAGGGAGTGTTATATCACTTTTTCTTGTCACTTTCGCACAGTAACGGATTGCTGTTAATCAGTTGAGTGCATATCGCTGATCATTGGACCTCAGTAGTCAAGTGTGAAGTGGATGGTCTTTTTTTTAGTGACCTGGAGTCCTAACTTACCCCGCTCCAAACTTCTTAGCCTGGACTCATTCTCCCCGAAAAGCTGCCCACACAGGTACTACGGACAGTGAGGAAATTGCGCAGATCAGAACAAAATTGTCTGAAGCCTGAAGCACATGAGAAATCCCTGCCAAGAGGGTAGACGTGCTCCTGTTTGTCCTTGAAGCGTATGACCAGCCTGAGGGGTAGGCAATGTGGGGAGTCAGAATCAACAACCACCCTTCGAGAAAAATGACTCTGCCGGATGGTGTTCCCGCAAGCGGCTTGGGACAGTTTGCTACACTGGCGGACAAGTCGTCTCCAGAGGACAGCAATGCCGCATCCTGTCGATGACCTTTCTTGGCTCGATGTCTTGAGTCCTGGGCGGTGGTTCGCAGACGAAAGGACAGTCCCGATGAAGGATAGAGGTAGATGCGGACGATCACAACAACCCTGTCCTCGTTGCAGTTGTATAATCAAACTTCGATGACTCTAGTGAATACGTGATACATAAAAGGGAAAAGATTCAAGGCGGAAATCAAAAATGGTATGTTCCATCCAAAGGAAGAAGAGAAAATAAATAGCTTCGGTTCCCGCAAGGGAATAATATGTGATTAACCACAAATAGTGCTATCCAAGAGAAGAAATAGGAAGTCCCTGTCATCCAACAACCAGCTCGGTCAACAAGAGTTAAAACTACCACCGTGGCCTTCTTCAGCGCATCGACGCTTCGGAACCGTTGTCCTTTGAAGAAGTCATTTTCGAGCTCCGTGGATGCTCCAGTTCATCGCGAACCAGTCGTGAAAACCAACTTCCAATCATATCCCAATAAGAAGTATCGTCGAAGGTCTTATAAACGTGAACGTCAGTCTTATCTTCAACGGAAAAAATAAAAAATAAAATAACATGTACCCGGGGCTAGGAAGAAGAAAGGTTAAAGGGGTACTAAAAAAAGATCATAAACTAAATAGCTGCACATAAAAACGGCCCCAGGAGCAGCAAAAGCGTTCGGAAGGTTATCTATACGGGTATCGCATGCGAAAAAGAAACGTCTCAGGCCTGAGCCGAGTGTCGAAATATGGTGTTACGTTGTCGATAGGGCCAGCGACCAGTGGGAGGGAATATACAGTTGGCGCAAAGGCGGGAGGAGAGCACCGATACTCTTGTCAGCGACGCGAAGAAAAGGGAAAAAAAATCGCGCCAATTTTCAACAGCTGCAAGCCGAGGTTGCCAAACCCATGCGTTACGCGCAGGTTTTCTTTTCGCTTTATAGCAGGGCGCCAAGAAGGGCCGCGAAAGAGCCAGCCATGGCGATTGCAGGCAGGCCCTTTGGCAAAGAGGCAACCGCTGCGTTTTCCGTCGAGGTTGGAGCAGCGGAAGTGGTTAATGCGGCGGCGGAGGATTGGATGGGTTCATCGGTAGGGGTCGCAGAAGGCGTAACACTGAAGGTAGTGGTGGCCTCGGCCGTGGCAGAAGCGACGGAATGAATGATAGTCATGGTCAACGTCTGGGTGGTAGTTTTTGTCGACGTGATGGTCTCCTCGGCAGCGACCAGATGCGACCCAATCATGAAAAGAAAGGCGGTGAAGAAAGTCAAGAGGAAGCGCATGTTGGGCGAGTTCCTTTTTCTTTTTTTGTTTTCGCGGGCTGTTCAAAGGAAGCTTGTGTGTGTACTGTGAAGCTGGCTCTAAGATAGAGACAAGGCAGAACCGACGGTCGCGAAGAGGGTATGTTTTGTTCTTTCCAAGAGGGATAGGAAACGAAGATTGGATAGAGATCGAAGCGCTGACGGGCCAAGTAGACGGCTGGCGACTACTGCGACGAGAAGGCTCGGAGTTGGTGTCGCGACGTGAAACAAGAGCGGCGAAGCCCAAGGGAGTGACTGGTTTCGGGTTGTGGGGGAGGGATCTGATGCGCGAAGCAAACAAGGAGAGTGGGCTGAGACGCAAAGGAGTGAGCGTAACTCAGAACAAAAAAAGCCGGCTTGGGCGAAAAGGAGTGTGTTTAGGGGATGAGGGAGCGCTGCTCGACGTGGGGGGGGAGGTGAATAATTTAAGAGACAAAAAAAAGACAGAGAGAAAGAGAGAGAGAGAGAGAGAGGGAAGCGGGAAGAGAGGGTTTCTCCCCACGAAAAGATCGGAAATGAGGCTTTGGGGGGGGGGAAAACAGCCCGGTTGGGAAAGGTCGCATCCTTTCAAAATTCCCGCCCAACGCCCAAAACGGTCTAGCGTAAGGTACCATCGCCGCTTTTTTCCACCGTCTTTTCCCAGACAGGCTTAGCGTCAGGTACCGAAATGGAAAGGAAACAGCCAAACTTTTCCCCATTCCAGCCCTGTGATTCGCCATACACTGTAATTCCAATCTTACTCTCATTTCCCCTTTGTTATGAATGTAACTTTAGTGCTTACTCTGTAACCTAGGTATCGAATGAAAGCCATCTTCTCCCGCTCAGTTGATGTGGCACAATCACCACCACCCAGCACAAATAGTCTTGCCCCATCACATTACTTGCAGACGCAGAACCAAGAAACGAAGAGATGCGTCTGTTGATCACTCACGCCCAAATTCTCTTCTCTGGAGTCCTGAGCGGGGTGCCTTGGGGATCGGTTTAGCGGTTTGGCAGATGGGCAGGAATCCACCCTGTTCTCTGGCTCGGTCCCCTCGTGACCTGATCTTGTCATTTCAACCCCTGGTCTTGCCTTTCAATATCATCTGGACAGGAGAGATAAGCTCAGGCAAGCAATCCCGAATCCTTGCTTGTGACTGCCAGGCTCTGTTTTACCAAGCGAAAATTCTAGGGCAATTTAGTCAGGGTTGTATGGAGTAACTGTGTCTGATGAAAATATATCTCAGGTTAGCCTTTTTGAACAGGTTGCTGGGAGACTTCTCTTAACTACACATGTTTGCAGACACGATTCTTCTTTTGCAGAATTTCTAGTTGAGACTCTCTCTAGTTGTCATTCTCTCCTTTTGTCTGCATTTTTTCTCAAATGTATGGAGTGCGGCACATTGATCTTCAGCACGTGCTTCAAAACGTATATTCCTGTAACCACACAAATCTCCTAAAACCAATAATTTTCTGCTGTGGATGTAGCCAAGTCAACCAGAATATAGACTATAGTGTTCACAGTCTGATTCTGGTGGAGCAGCTGGCTGTGGAGAGAGCCCACTCCAAAGAGAAGTTCCAATCTTTGTTCCTTTGCCTCGTACAGAATCGGTTAACAGCAATCTAACACCTGGTCTCACCCTGTACAATGATGAGCCTTTTGCAACCAAAGGAGGTGTGAGTTGGAACTCAAGTCCATATAGAAAATCTAGAAAGTGATCATGTGCAAAAATAATTAGCCATCGCTCTGTATATATGTACAAACTGATTTAACATATTTCATGTAGCCAGAAGTATAGACCTTTGAATGATATACATCATTGCTCCAGTGTCATATGCCTGGTTTCACTAAACCGGGACATGAACAAACCGTTAAGCCCAAGAGGTGGAGGGAGGAGGGATAAGTTTTAGTTTTATGCTTATATCTGCCTTGCGGAATGCAGACTCAATTACAGGTGGTGTGTTACAAAGATTTGGCATAATTTTTCTCTTTGCAGCTGCTTTGTTTATCAGTGCACACGTGGGCCTTGGGGCTTCCCAGATACCCACATGCAACAGGCTTCGCAAATGGGTTGGCTTGCGCTCTGCGATTTCGACAAGCCAGGCTACATTCTGAGCTGCAAATTCGGGTCCAGAGGAGTCGATGTTCTCCGATAGAGGTTTGAAAGCAGAGGCACTGACCGGGAATGATATCTAAATTGGAAATGTTCCAATGTCAGTACTCACGAGCATAGTGTACGGGGAAAAGAAGAAGGAAAGCAAAAGGAACAAAAGAAAGGAAGAAACTGTGAATAAAGGAAGACGGGCCATACCTTTAATGTTTCCAAGGACGCAGGAAGTCGAGTATAAAGGCCGTTGCGCGTTTTCGGGTCAGATCTAGCATACCATTCAAATAGGAAGTCGCTATTTGCTTTCAATATTTTTAGACTGTGCAAGCGACTTAGATCGGCGACGGTGGCATCAACGGCCCCGAAGCCTTTGTAATTCAATTCTAGCGTAGTGAGTGTTTCTCGACAGTGGTTCAGCGCTTGGGATAAGGATTCTGGGAAGGCCCCGCAAATGTAAGAGATGTCTCGATATATGTTGTAGGCAAAGCTCGTCAATTCCGGACAGCAAGCGAGCAGTACAGCAAGCTCAGAGCTATAGTCCTCTTTCACGTAGACTGTGAAGTTCTTGACCGGGGGTTGGTCTTTGACCGTAGGCGGGGAGAGCGGTAATTTGCTAGAATGGTTACCCAGTTCCATCCCCGCTATCAGGGTTTCTATGGCGGGGAGCTGGATGAACTTCATCAACTCATAAAACGTGGTATCACAACTGTCTACCTGAAGCTGCCGGAGCTTAAGGAGCGGGTTGGCCTTGAGAATGGAAGGCAAGTACCCGCCGCCGTCGAACAGGAGGTCGAGGTGTTCTAGAGCAGGGAGCTTCCCGATGACCTCGTGGAGGAGAGGTCGACGTCCTTGATGCCAAGAGCTGCAGGCGATGGCGGCGGACCGCGTGCACCTCACCAGCTCCGGGTGCTCGGTGATGGAAAGGGCAAACAGCTGGAGCTCCCTCAAGCCCGTGCTATTATAGATTGAAAACGAAACATCCCGATAGAGAACTGGTCGCACGGCTTCGCTCAGCTGTTTGTTAACCCGTGCCAGGTTAGCCAGGTCCCGACGATCAAGGCAGCTCTCATCGATAACCTCGCAGACGATTTCGAATGGCAGATCCCTCCATGACATCGTGGGTGAGGAGCATTTGAATGCCACACCTTTATCGAACTGGGTGCAAAAATGGGTGAAACAGAGGTTTCTTTCTTTTTTTTTTACAACGGATCACTCACTAACTATTTAACTAACTATCGCGTTGTTGGCCCGTGTTGTCTGCTGGTTGTAACCAACCAACTAACATAGTCAAGCAAGGATCTCCATCTTTGAAACCCCTCAAGAATTGACATCTTTGTTAACTACACTCGCTTGAATGTGCTTCATCTCAACTCTCGCCAAACCCGCTGACCGCCGCACGACGTGAAAATGGCCCATCCCTCTGAGGTTATTTATGCTTGCGTCTGCCACGCCTGAGCACCTCCCTAATCTTGAGGGCGCAGTCCATCCCCTTCCTCCCGAATACCCAGCCTGTTATTTCTTCTACGGCACTCTGACCGCTCCTGCTACTCTAAAACGGATCCTAGACCTTCCAGAATACCCAAAACTCCGAAGCGCCCGAATAACCGGCTACACTCTGCTTAAATGGGGAGACTATCCTGCTTTGGTCGACGGCGCGCCGGGGCAGGTTGTTTCTGGATATGTGTACAATGTGGAGTCTGAAGAACAGGCACAGAAACTCGTGTACTATGAGACAAACACATACGAGATTTCTTCTTGCCGGATTTCCTTCACAGACGGTGAGACACTAGCCGAAGCATCTGGCAAGACATTCATGTATGCTGGAGATGCAAAAACCTTGCTGGAGCAACGATTCGATCGCAATCTCTGGGCTTTGCAAATGGGCGGGAAATTGGCTAAGCTTCCATGGGGGGATATCGCTTGATATCGCTTGATATTGCTCGAGTTTGTCATCCTTTGCGCTGGGCACCGATGGATCAAGGCCTTCTGGCGATAAGACAGTGTATAAGCATTGGTTGAAGAGCATGGGGTTGCTCCCTGCCGCATGCAGTTTGCTCTTGTTGCTTTTTGGGGTTTATTTTTTCAACAATCTGCGAGTTGCCAACTTGCCTGCTGCTCCTCTGGCCATTCAAACAAATGGGTCTGTACTGTCAGGTCCACCACGACCACTGGTGACCAGTGCCAGCCACTAGCCAGTTTAATCTTCACTCCTCTGGCCCAGTGGTCAGTGTTTTATTTTGACATGTCCTGATATTTATTCCAAAACTAACAATCACTGCGGGAACATATGCTTCAACTTCAAATCTGCAGCATGATATTGCTCCTTTTATTTAATATCACAATGCTTCCTGTCTCTCTGAAAAAGTGTAAGGGTCAATCTCCACCATGTTATCCTGCGAACCCTGATTTGAACTCCACTATGCTTCTTTGCTGTGATGGATACTGGTGTCATCACCAATTTTCCTTTTGCAAGGCCTGAATGCAATGGACACGGAACGGCCAAATGCACTGTTGAGCACTCTGTTTTCCGTAAGTCTGTTGCAATCAAACCCCAATTCGGCTTGGGAACAATCTGACACAGAAGCTCCGGATTTCTCAAGCAATTGGGCACAACCGGATGATATATCCACTTTGTCTTCTCATATGGCCATTTGTCACAGCCATGCCGTATATCGTGCAAAGGTTTTATCTACGGACTTCTAGACAGCTAAGATTGCCGGATCTTGAGGCCAAAAGCCCATTGTCATAAGTTTATTATAACATGCTCATATGCCGGGCTATTATCGTCTTCTATCCTAATCCGCGATTTTCTAGCACGCCTTTTTTGACGCTGTTCCTTAAAGGGCATTACAAGTCTGAGAGCATTCGGCGAGTTACACATAAAACTACGACTGGCAGACCAACACTGTTCAAAACATCGCAACATCCACTCATACGATCCAGGGATTGCTATTGACGCTTGAGATACACAGGATTTCTACCCTGACGATATCCGACAAAATACTCACCTTGTTCTTGCCTGACAGGACCTTTTCCAACCTAACCTAGATCCATTTGATATCTCAATACCTGAAGCTGTTCTTGTGACTGCAAGTCTGTGGCAAGTTACCCAGGAGCACAGAAACTCTGTGAAAAGACCACCTGGATAGGAATCAGAGGACAGGTGAGCAAAAAAACATACAACAGCCAGGATTCGCTGGTGGTCACCCACCCAACTACTAGCCGGCCGGCAAGTGGCTTAAGTACGGCTGAGCGGACGGGAAGCCCTGTTTTCCACTTCCTGTGGTCGTATGTGCTTTGTGTATAAGACATTCCATTTATGTGCTACTTCCTCAGAGGACAAGCCATGAAATGAAGCAAAAAAGATATATAAAAACATACAACAGCCGGGATTCGCTGGTGGTCACCCACCCAACTACTAGCCGGCCGGCAAGTGGCTTAAGTACGGCTGAGCGGACGGGAAGCCCTGTTTTCCACTTCCTGTGGTCGTATGTATTGTGAGTATGAGAGATTCCTTACATATGTGAGGTAGAGGATGCTTGTGGTACTGAAGCTATGGAAGAGGAATAGTCATTACTGACGCTGACGGGAACAGCGTATATTTGCGTTCGAATATATGGATGATGGGCTCAAGGATCTCATCTAGAGAGTAACAAACCTTGAATCCTAAACAGCACAAAATAGCGTGCAAGGTGTTGGGCCGTCCATGATTCGCTGGTTGTGAGATTGGTTGATGGTCTTGAAAAGTATGGTCTATGGAAATTACAAACATCAGATCTGGCAATTCTCTACCGCGTTGGCGTTGATCTCTTCCAATCCTGCTGGTGCGTTCAGGACGTATATTCCATTCGCTCCAGTGCGTAGGTGACCCCCTCAAGGGTATGGGGTCTCGCACACACTAGTGGTGCTTCTAAAACATTTGCAGTTCCCGATCACTACACAATTTTTCAGGTTAGTCTGACTCCGCCAAAGAATAAATTCATCATCTAACAATCGGAAATAACTCGCACAATTTCATTTGATTGCGCCCAGGATATATTTTGCGATTGGGATCACGTCCGCGTAGGGAAAGCCAAGGTTTGCTCCGGAATCGCTGGGATAAATCAATTAAGTTGTTTTTTTTTAAAAAAAAACCTGCCCGTAACCCTACACAGATATATCTGCCAAACCGGTTGTTGAACCTGGCGAGCCAAGTCAGGACCGAGAAAGCCTCTCTGGATCAGCAATTTGCAGGTTTCCTTCTCCTTTGCAGAGTTGATGATAACATGTTCTGTTTCCAATGCTAGAACCTTTGTTTTCCTTCTGAAATCGTAGAAACGTAGAGCCATTGTAGAATAGACATTATACCGACAAGCTGATATAAGACCATCAAAAATCTCATGCTGACTGGGTTCAGGCAACTTCATGCCTTGAGAACAACACTCAATTTCTTCGGGATCCTGATTTCTAGCATCGATATCGTCGTATGGTTGATGGCCATATACCATATTGTAGAGACTGCGAATTGCTCGGTCCTGGGACCACATAGTCCATAAGTGCCTTTCAATGGTCCAACTGGCAACATTCTGGCCCATGGAGCATAGGAATGTGTCAACCACTGTCCAATAGTGGTGGTGTAGTCAAAGTCAGCGAGTTTCAAATTGAGGTTCTTGTCAAGCAGACAATTCCGTGGATGAACATCATTATGAGCAAAACCCCATCTTTTCCATGTTTTTTCTAGAGCAGAAGCGATTTGCGGTATCCATCAAGCAACAATGGAGGGATTGTCAAATTCATCTACACTGAGAACACGTCCAGGCGGGCCATCCGCGAGAGTCTCACAGGTCTGGCATTGGATCAAACGCCGACTGAGTCGGTTAATGTCGCAATAGGACAGAAAAAAAAATGGTTTGGGAGGGCAAGAAAGCATTCAACGATATCCGCGCACCGATCCTGTTGCTCATCAAGGGCTTTAAAGAACGCGATCTCTCGGAGAAGGGGGTTCTTTTCATGTATCTTGGAATTTCATCACGACATTGGGACTAACTAACATGGTAGACGATGCATGAGCTTCCGGTGCCGACGCAAACACTCTTCTCAAGAGTGTCGAAGAACAACCGTACAGTTAGACACATGTAATGGCGAGAGATGGCGAAGGCATAAAGGGTTGGGAAAGACACGAGAAAGTAGAGATCATTCTGGTGGGCATCGAAATCTCAAGTGAGCTTGGCAAGCGCCCTGGCTAGCAAATATAATAACTACCTTAAGGCTGGGATCTCGCATGACAGCTTTGACCACCTGAGACGTTCGGTGCTCCTTTTGGCTTGACCA
Source organism: Amauroascus niger (assembly GCA_001430945.1). Classification (NCBI taxonomy): domain Eukaryota; kingdom Fungi; phylum Ascomycota; class Eurotiomycetes; order Onygenales; family Onygenaceae; genus Amauroascus; species Amauroascus niger. The sequence goes on from LJPK01000197.1 coordinate 336,747, forward strand.
CATTTCTGTTTGGTAGGCAGCTACAACAACAGATAAAGTGATATGTGGTGGGGTATTCAGATTTGATCAGGGAGACGAGCTTGATGGTGGGTGCTCGGTTAAATAAGTTAAATCTCCATCATGATTTGGGGAACTTGACCGCTCGTTGTTTTCAGAAGCAAGGCCATCGGAACATCTGGCCTGGGCTTCATTCAACCCGCAGAGCTACGATACGCGCCTAAATTCCTTTACAGTCAACTGATTGAAATAAACCAAACGTTCACCGTCCCCCTCCCCCCGAGCCTCCATCACGATGTCGCTCTCTGTCGTTACTATCACTGCGGGTTCGCGGCATGTTCTGGAAGGGATGGGTCAGTTTGAAAGCAAGCTTGGACGTATCCGAGGGAACCGACAAGGGAACGTCAATCCTGGTGCCACGGCAGTAGGCTCGCCTTTTCTCTTATCATACCACTTGCCGCCGCTGTCCTGCAGCCAATAGCCCGGTGACCGGCTTTGCAATCATCGCATGGCACTCGATTAGTGCCACTGCCAAAGTCATATGCAATGCCCTTCTCTATGCCGCATGGAGTACCAGATTCAATCGTATCCGTCGGCAGGAATCAGTTGTCCAGGGCCATCTACAACACGGTCGTGGAAACGAAGCACCCTTCTGCTTGTCGAAATGCCTCTTGTGCACATCTTGAAAGTGTTTGTTCTTGTTGGCCTTGTGCTTCTATAAGGTCTAACTGGATAAAAGTACCGTGAGGTATAAGTTCGATAGCTTATCGTGTAGCAGGTTGTTCAAAGGCAGCAGCAACATCACCTTTTCATACCTATGAGCGCTTGGTATCACATGTAGCAACCACTAAAGGGTCAATGCCCGGCTCTCCAGCCTGCAGAGGTAGCTGGTAAATCCAAACAAAAATATTCTTGCGATCCATGGGCTGGCTCTGCGAAAACATTGCCTTTCGAATCCCGGCATGGCCGACTCTTGCTCTTATTGGCGGTCTTTTGACTATGAGAATAACATTCTTTTTACGGAGTTTTGCGACCGAGGGATCTTTCCGTTTCTCTGGGATAGGCTCACACGCCGCTCCATCTGGCATACTGATGTACGCCATGCAGCGATGCACAGAACGGGGGCTACTCAGGCTATCAGACTCGAGACCCAAATTGCTGTAAAGGGGTCCCTTGTCGAGATTATCGAAAGATTTGGTTTTATATTGGGATTCATATTGAGTGCGGAATCTGAGAACCCAACCAGCCAGCAGCAAAGCATACCAAGCTTGTTTCCTTTAGTTAATTCTGGGTTACCACAAACTCAGTCTCCCTCCTCACAGAATCTGCAAGCTCCAGCACATGGGCACGACTCTCACACGAAAATACTAGGTAATACGCAATCCCATTCAGCAGGCCCGAGCTCGGGTCTTTGACTTCGTCTCCCTTTTTGAAGAAACAATGGCTCCGTGTTATGTAATTTGCCAAATCCGGGCGGTGCCTTTTAAGATCAGCGCACACGTTGTCGGATCCAAAAATTCCACCGTTAACCACTTGGATGAACACGATCCCGCACCAGTATTGTGCTCCGCCGCCCACCTTTTCATGTTTGAAGGGGATGGAGAGTGATCTTGCAGCCTCCTTTGCTGAAGGGCAAAACAGAGAGATATCCCGGTATAATCCACCCCTTAGACGTGTGCAGCAGCCAATAGTGCCTGAACACCCGGCGGGCGGGGATTGATTTCGATGAGCCATGCGGTGATAATCTAGGTCTGAGGTCTACAAGCCCACTCCTTTCGTCCTTCCGAAACTCCATGGTCGAATCTTTTACACGTGCTTTGAGATGGAAGAAGCCGTCCTTGAACCCTAGCTTTAGTAGACTTTGATGCAACGAGTTTCTGAGAATCTCAATTTCGCCTGGGGGAAGGGCCGATGGTAGGGCATTGGCTGTTTCGATGAACGTTTTCAACAACGTGTCTCCCTCGCCATCCGCGCCTTTTGGGAAATCATCACTAGCTTCAAAAAAGGCAACTTCGCCATTGACAAGAACGAAATTCGTGTCAGTTTCTGGGCCGTTGCAATATTCTTCGATACTCAGATCTTTCCCATGTCTCTCAAAGCCAATCGCACCAACTGCGTCTTGCAATTCAGCTGCATTCTCCACGCGGAATACTCCCTCAGAACCCCAACCGCTGCAAGGTTTGACAATGAGAGAGTAAGAGAGTCCTTGACTATCTTGGATTATCTTAGCCACCTGTCCCGAGTCTGAAGCACGGTACGCACAACGCAAGATAAGTGAATCTAACCCGTTGATCATGCCATCCGCCAATGTCATCGTCTTGGCGTTTGGCATGCTACTGAAGAGTCAAGACAAAAAGCACCGAGGTGCACATGACATGCCCAAAAGAGACAAAAAATTATACATACAACAGCCGGGATTCGCTGGTGGTCACCCACCCAACTACTAGCCGGCCGGCAAGTGGCTTAAGTACGGCTGAGCGGACGGGAAGCCCTGTTTTCCACTTCCTGTGGTCGTATGTGCTGTGAGTATGAGAGATTCCATTTATGTGCTCCTTTCAAACCACGAATGTGATTAGTACGTGCGAACCCGAAAACCTCAAGGCAATGCCTCGACCAAATTTCAGGACTTTTCCGTCGATTCTCACGGGAAGTTTGCCTTTCTTTCCTTGTGAGGGGAGCATAGTGCTTTGCTCGCCAACGGACCGACATGGGAACATAAGCGAGCTACGCTAAAGCCTAGCTTCAGCCGAGATCAGTACACAAATCTGCCTCTCTTTGAGCGACATGTCAGCCGTCTCATTTAAACTATCAAAACAGCTAACGCCAGAGAAGGGCAGGTGGACCTTGCTGAGCGCTATTTCAAGGATGCCGCATTTGAAGCTCTTCGCATCATTGAGCTGGTGTCGAAAGAGTATGGACTTACTTTATAAGGGTTACATTACGGTGGCTGGTGCATCACTCGGCTTTGAAAGTTGCCGACGGGGGCGAGGATGGGACTGTCATTGGAGTGGCCAGTTGTGACCAACTGATGAGCAACTTGAATCCCCTCTTAACGGTCTCTTCCCTTCATTCCTACCCAGCCTCCCGAGCAGTCAACATAGTTATTTACAAAATTATGCAGGTAATATATGGCCAATTGGTTGGAACTTTTCAAGACTTCCCGAACAACAGGATCCCCGCCTCGGCCCTACGGTCCAACATATCAAAGTTCACAATCTAACTTTGTGTACCTTGCTATTGGTGAATTTGTCTTTGTATATATTTTCACTGTTGGCTTTTTCCACACTGGAAAACATATAGCATAGCGACTTCGGCGTGAACACCTCAGGTCCATCGTCCGGTAGAACATCGCATTCTTTGACGTTCTTGGAGTAGGTGAACTTAGTTTAGTGGTAACGATCGCTGCTACAAATGCTGTTGGCATGAAACTGGCTGTCAGGTATAGTAAAATAAGACTGTATTAGAGACTTACGGTGCGGGTGCAGTATGAAATGAAAGTTCGGGAACCCGGGCAACACACAGACTGCCAAGAACGGAGGAAGTACTTAGTCAGCTGTAAGGCTGCACGTAGCCGCGCCATTCGCGCTTGGGCGTTAGTTTAACGCGAACTTAAGCTACCGTAATGCGGGGACAAAAAACACGAATAACGCAACCCCCTCGTTTAAAAGCTTCATCCAGGCACCAATGACAATATCATTATTGTTTCTTCCTGCCAAACAGCCTGCACACAAAGCCTGCATTCCAGGTGTTTGACAGATGCATGGACCTTTCAGTAGTGTTGATTGTTCCTTAGGTCATGTACTCCGTACCCGCACTTCTTGATCCTTATGATTTTAAAAGTGTGATGGAACAAAAAAAACATACAACAGCCGGGATTCGCTGGTGGTCACCCACCCAACTACTAGCCGGCCGGCAAGTGGCTTAAGTACGGCTGAGCGGACGGGAAGCCCTGTTTTCCACTTCCTGTGGTCGTATGTGCTTATTGGATTGACATAATTACTGATAGCAGCTATTTTCTGAGTGTGTAGTACTACTCCGTGCACCCCAAACCATTATTTATACACCCCTCAGGGTACTACTTGGGTGTATGTATAATGCGGAGGGGTGTGTCTGTTAAGTTTAACTATTCTCTTCCAATATTCCAAGCCTCTGATCCTGCTTCCAACCGGTATTCCTAATCCATTCATTGGGACTCCTTACCCAACTTTTCAACATACGCCTGGCTTCTTCACTCTCGGCAACTTCCGGCCGCTTCAAAAAATCCAGCATTTCAACCGAGAGCCTGACCTTGAGATTTCCAACAAAAGTCTCGTGCTCGTCAGGGGCCAATTGACCGATACGTATTGCACACGCAAGTTTGTCCGTATCCAGAACCCTGCGCACGGCCGTTGTAAGATAGTGGAAATCATTGATGTATAAGGCAGACTGCGCACAGTTAGCCGCCAATTCGCCAATACGAGTGGTAAAAACATCATAACTTTCTGCCGATGAACGGTGAAGATGCGGGAATGGTAATAAAGCTGCTTCCAACTGTATGATCGAAGGCAGAATCGGCGGTTTACGGTTAGGATCTTTCAACCATGATAGTGTGCGAAGGTTGTTCGCGGCCGTGGCTATCATTTCAGTAATCCACTGTCCTCGCAACTCTTCCTGGAGATCATTGGGGTTAGGCCTTGGGCACAGGCTGGAGATTGCTGAGAGAATCGGTTCAAGGGAAAAGTGCGGTTTATCGTCAGCTCCGATTATGTACGGTTGAAGCAATATTATCTGAGCTCGTTCGACGTACTCCATAGCTGTATCATTATTTGTTATGCCGTCGGGGATTTTTGGTTGGATATCAGAGTTGACTAGATTCTGGAAGGTGAAACCGAACGCTTGGGAAGATCTATAATCTTTGACCAGTCGAACCCAATGCTCGCCGGCATTAGTGTCTTTCCATCCTGGATTTTGCGCATGCAGCTTCTTTTCAACGATGAGAAGGTTGCACCAGTCGAGGTAGCGCATGGCCCAAGCGCGATGCTGGCTCAAGTAGCCCTTGCCGATATACTTTTTCCAGCGACGCAAGATCGTGTCTTCCATCTCCGTATCAAAGGGACCAAAGTCAAAAACTGGAATGGAATCCCCAGAAAATCCCAGTCGGCCAAGGAAGATTCGGATCCAACGTTTGTGCTTTTTTATACAGTCGTTGAGGAGTGGCAACACAGCTCTTTTGACGTAGTCTTCATGGAATTGCTCTGGAATCATATGGCTTGCAGTGTCAATAAACAGTCGAAGGAGGGGACGGTCAGGGTTGACTTCTGGTAGGTCCGAGTCTCCGGCCTCCGCGCTCAGCCATACTTCCTCCGGGATATTGATAGCTTCACTTGATGTGGCGGCAACGGTATACAAGGATGCGACTGTATTGTAAAGTTGAGCGGACGGTTTCCCATCTAGACCCAAGCTCTTCTTTAACAGGCCAAAAAAAGTGGAGATAATCGCATTTCGCACATCAATATGTTGGCTAGCGGAGAAAATAGACTGTAAAATCTGCATCGCAACTTGACTTGAGCAAAAGCCGCCATCTGCAACAAGAGAGGTGACCATTTTGATTGTCGTGATCTTAACATGACCCGACTTCTTAATAGTAGGATCAGTTGGCAACACCTGTGCACCAGGGCCTTTTTCCTCCTCAGATTCTGTCTTCCGTTTCCTCGGTTTGAGGCTATCTTGGATGAATGATGAGATGTTTGACAACACATTTTCTGCGGCTGCAAAGTCGATGCGCTGGATTAATCCCAGAGAAAGCACTTGCCGATGCCATGAAGATTCGTCTGGCATGCATTGCAACACGTGTAAACCCAGATCGATGGCCATGTCAGGTCGATCGGATTTTCCAATCAATCTAAGCAACTCAAAGATAGTACGTTGCAGGACCGAAAAGCCTTGTTTTTCTTTCAAATCTGGAAGCCTCCTCAACAATGATGAAGCAAGATCTCGCAGCATCACGGCCGGCACGAGAAATTTTACTTGGTTCAAGGCGGTGATCGCTGCATAAGCAGCACCTGAAACATCTTCGTTCACAGCAGAGAGAAAATCGTAGTCCAAGTATATAGCCGGGTAACGAGGAGAGGCAGCGCCTTCTGGGAACGATTTCGAGAGGATTCCTGTTGATTCGCCGCTGATAGTGTCCAAAAATAACAGTGCAGATACAACAATAGCCTCGCGGCTCGCCAAAGGAAGCCGAAAAATACCCAATTCAGGCCTCCATAAGTCGAGAAGGCGCGGCTTTCGTCCAGGAATATATAGCGTTGGATCTTCGAAAGTAGTGTAAAAGTTGTCTGATCTATAAACGAACCCATTCGTCGATAAACGACAATGCAATACCGTCTGTTGGGAATCATCCGGAAGCGCTTTAGCGGAAGGGTCTGAAGTCCCTGGGCATGGGTTCCATTCTACAGGGCCGGCTGGAGCAGGCCCCGATTCAGGGAGGGTTAACGACGTTGAATCAATTGCGAATTGCAATTTCGCATCTTGACAACTCTCCAAAAGGTGGCGCTTGATATACTTGAGACACTGGCTCTCTGGAGGTAAAAAGCGCATATAATGCTCCCAGACTTCGATCATTTTGTCAGGGAGCACCTTGCCAGACTTTCCGACACCGTATGCTTTGATAACAAAACGCAGGCTATCGACGTATTGCCCAATTCCGCGTGTGTTCTTTGGAATCCTCGTCAGAGCTATTTTCTGTTCACAGAATAATACTTCTTGCAAACGCTTTGTAATATACGGTGCTGCATCCATGTGTTCAAAAGCGGCAGTCGCCCACACCTCCGACGGAATAAGTGACTGGACAGGTAACCCTCTAGGCCATCCGTCTCCCAACGCAGCAGATTCCGGTTGTCTGATACGCCGCTGTTTTGCCCACAGTTCATCACGTTGGCAAGCTAATCTGTCCAGGAATATCAACGCATACCTAGGTGGTGTAGTACCACAATCTAGATCATTGAGCGGACCTCCCATGCGATGCCAGCGAAGAGCTTCGTTTCCTTCTGCGATGGCTACGGTTTCATATTCCAGCAACACAGGTAACATTGAATGAAGTAGAGCATCAGCCAAATCACTTTCTTTGGCTACACCTATTCTGCGATATTGTTTCACAGCGTCAATGCGGTCGGAAACGATTCGCCTTAATTGGCCAACCGGGTCTGCAAGAGACGAATTCATGTAACTCGGCTCCCGCAGAGCATAAACGGCTGATTTTATTTGATTCGAGAGGACCTTGTGTGCCATGTCCACCAGCTCTTTAAGGTCGGAAAGAGACCTTGGGTCACGGTTCGAGGGCATGCCGATACAGGATAAGATAGTTCGATAGCTACCACCCCACAGACGGCTGGTCAGATTACGGTATACAAGCTTTTGAGTTTGTCAGTTAATTTCACCTTTCTAACTCTAGTTCGCCAGGTGAGCCCGCGTGGCCTTTGGATTCAACTCACGGAGTCACGAATGAATCTATTAATCCAATGATTGATCTGCTCAAAAAACCATATGTTTCTGCTTTCAAAGGCGATTTTGATAGCATGGTCCGCATACATTTCTCGCAAGCTTGCGTCGCGCTCACGCTCGGCTTTTCTCTTGAGATCTACAAGGACTATTGCTCTTTGATCAGATACCGTTCGTCTGAAAACTCCATTCTGCGTGGAGACTTACCTTGCGTTGTTATCCTAAACTCATCTTCACACGAAGCCTCTTCCGCTTCCCACCTGACTTTGATTAGCTTCTCCTGGTACCAAGCCGTTAGGTTGTTCGCTTTCTCGTCCGTGGAGAATCTGATGGTTTTACTTGTTAGCCCCAGAAGGTCGATGCGTTCATAAAGCCATCTTGAATCAGTTGCAGGAAGCCTTTCGAAAACCTCAAGATCCCAACCAAAACGGCACCAATGGTCTGGGGACGGAGTACTGTCTAGGTCGATCAGAATGCCAAGCGAATAGAGGGACAAAAGTTTGATCAGCCTGAGCTTAGCAAGGTCTGGAAACTTGACAGAAAATGGGAATAGGTTATTCACCCATCCTTGTTGAAAGGTGAGAAAAACAGAGGAGATGTTGAGAGGCGTAAGCTGGTCTGACCTAGTAGCTTTGATGAAACGGATAATCAGCTCTTCTAACTTTTTCCTGTGTTCGGCTCTGGGCCGTGAGGGGTTTTGCAAGATGCGATTGAGTCGGTCACCACCCATTTGCGAGTTTGTTTTTAAGACTGGATCAACAGAAATAGCCCAAAAGTACGCCAACCGACGCCAAAATTGGTCGGATGAATGGCCCGGTCCTCCTTTTCGATCAAATAACACATCTATTGTAGTTTGCAGTAGCTCAAGTATACCATCGAATGGGGTTTTCCTCTTCATAGCGCTTCTAATCGATTGGGAAGCCCAGTGAAAAACCGTGCTATTTGAAATCTCTTTCTCGTTGATTGGATGGGTGCGGAGGGAGGATACCAAGTCCAGACCGAAGCTCAAGCCTGGTGCATAATATTCAGACATCTGAGATTGGGACACTCGCGGGGTACAATACGGTTCGTCTGAATAGAAGAGCTTTGATGGCAGAGATTCTAGAATCTTGAGTCGTACCAAGGGGTCCACGCTAACCGAACCCACGGCAATGCGGCGGAGAAGCGTCGTCTGGGTTTCTACGAGTCGATGTAGAATAGTGAACAGCGGGAAAGACGGGTCGCATGACTGCGACAGCAAGTTCAAAAGAAAATCTTCGCTGCATGCTCGGAACAGTGGCCATACGTCGTCAAATACAAGGCGCCGATTAACTTTGTGGTCAGGCAAGCCGGTCTTGATTAACATGGGGTCAAAAAGCAGAGCCTGAATAAGCAGATCAATCTCTTGCTCCATGGCCGAATCCCTTTTCATGGCGATGCGTGTGCCGACAATCTTCGCCAACAGCCTAACCTGAGCGGCTCCAACCACTTGAAATAGCTCGAACAAGCCCACAGAGCCCCCGATCGCATCCCACGCCTCCTCTCTCCATCGCTTTCGGCGCAAAGTCTTGCACAGTGTTGATAAAGCAACTCTCCGAATGTAATAGGACTGATCCACAAGGAACGACCTCAGCAATCGCGGGAAACGGTGCAGTATCAACGGAAGCCATATACGGAAGAGAACTGGCGGAATGGCACCAGCACGGACTTTCGAAACTATATCTGAGATTATGTCCTGCTCATGTTCTGGCGTGACGTTGTGAGTGATTGCGCGATAGTGATCGACGAGCTCAGTCGGGCTGCGTTGGACCAAGAGCGCAGGGACGAGTTGAGGGATGGCTTCCATGTTTGCTGTTTGAGAGAATTGTCCACGATGGCGAGAAGCATAGCACGTGTAACTAGTTAACTATGCAGCTCTCAGCGGCACGTAGCTAGTTTTATATATCGACAGCTGTGGCATCCTGTTGCCGCAGTGTTGCCCCGCCATCGTTGCGTCGGAGTCAAGTCTGGGCGGGAACCAACATGTCACGTCGTTGTTGCACTGGTGTTGGGACAAGCTAAACCAATGCTGGTCTCCGAAATCGAAGCCAGGATCATTGCGCAAGAAGGTTCGTCCATCTGGTTAGTTAGACCAAAAAGGAGAGCTTCTTTCCTCAGGGAGGATAGTGGCCAAGAGGTCTAGGGTTGTTCTCAACATGCGCAAGCTCGCCTCAAGTCCTTCGATCTGGTTGGAGGACCCGGCTGGCCATGTCAAAACTGCGTCACACCGTGGTTAATTGTTGGACTCGATTTAACTAGTTAGTTAAGTTAACTCGTTAACTAAGTTATCCGGTGTGTCAGTTCACCCTACTTTTAAGAAAAACGATTTGTGAATTCCCTTTTACCACGGAATCTTCACAATATTTGCATATCGAAAACGCTACTCTATAAATGCCAAAGTTCAAATCAACTATATTACGGAAACCTTTTGATCAGATCTATACTGATCCTCTCACTCACCATGGATTAGAAGAGAGGATCACTACTGTCACGTGTTATATTTATATGTATATTAGTCATCCTCTTTCTTCTCTCACTTAAGATCCCACAGAGAGCTCCTCTCTCAGTTAACTAGTGGATAATCTTAGTCAATATGATTCATTCACATTACAACTACTATCCATACAACTGTGAGAGAAAAGCTGGTGCACCATCTGAAGCGATTTGTTCTCCATTAAAGTCGTAGAATCAAGCACCGTGCTGGTCTTCGTGACGACCGTGCTGTTGCCCACGACCTGGTCTCTCTTGCTGTAGCCGGGGTAGACGGGTGAGACGATGCAGCTGCTGTGCGGGCTCTCAAGGTTCCCGTTGTACGAGGCAAGGCAGAACTCAAAATTCCACGTCCCAGGGTATAGCATCCTAATGCTGTGCATAGTCCCGGTTGTCGTCCCGTCCAATCTAAAGGCCGTGTTGTCTCTCACGCTCCGGACGTATATGGCGTAGCCAGAGACGCCCTGCGAACGGCTCCAACTGAGTTCGACGGTCGTGGGCTCAGTGCTGGTGACGCGAAGGTTCGTGGGCGGCGAAGGCCGAAATAAGCCGATGATCACCTCTCTCCCAGCCGCCGGTAAGCCTCCCGCAATGTCGGGCTGCCCTGGAACTCCGCCCTTTAAGTTGACATAGGTAGCTACCCAAGTTCCGTAGCGGTGACCGGCTTTCAACCCACTGACAAAGTGGCTCGCCGCCGAGCCCGACACGGCGTATTGTTTGAAGGACGAGCCCTTCGTATCCATATCCCAAACGATAACTGCATACCGGTTGACGTCGTACCCCGTAACCGGGTACCAGGAGACCCGGATGCCGTTACCCTCCGGGATGACCACAATGTCCTTGGGGCCTGGAGAGGTCTGCAGCCTTGCTGTGGCCGAAGTGATGCCAGACCAGGCCGACCTCTCGTTGTTGTCACCTCGTGTGCGTACTTGGAACTCCCACGTTTGCCCGTTCACCAACCACGTGACACAGCTGGCAGCAGTGTTGGGGTAGACTTCGCCCTCGAACCACCAACTAGACACGCCCTTTACTCGGGAGCGTATGTCGTAGCCTCGGGCACCATCAACCTTGTTCCAGCGCGTGCACAAGCCGTAAGGGTGGGAGGCGGTGGTCACATTGGTTGGCACGCTGATATCCCTATGTTCTGGGTTGGACGGAACCTTGAAGTCTGGACCTTTGAAGCCAAAGTCGGCCTTGAGACTGCTAGCAAAAGCCTCGGCAATATGATACTCACCCAACGCGTTGGGATGCAGGCCATCCCACCCGTCAGGACAATCCTCGGAGTGGCAGTTGTAGTTGGCCTGCACGTCAACGTACGAGATGGGGGACTCCCATCGAAACCAGCCCGAGATTCTCTCGCGCAGGAGCTGGTTGTACCTGTTGGTGTTGTCGACGTGGCGCTGGCGGTCGCGAAGGAATGTACGGTGTACGACGTTGCCTACAAGGACTTTGACGTCTGACTTGGCCTTGCGCGCGTTGTCAACTAGGTCACCCATAGTGCCAACTAGGTCTTCGGGCCCGTTAACAAACCGGGCTAGGTCGTTGAATCCGAGAAGGATGAGGAGGTACTCTGGTCGGTATTCCGCGACCCAGCCCTGGATAGTGTGCTTGGACTGCGCGGCCTGCCGACCCCACTTTGCAGCGTGCCCGTGGATAGAACCGAAGTAGCCAGGCACCCTGTTCTCGTAAAGGCCCGTGACTTCTCCAATCTCTTTAGGGGACTCTCCTGGGAAGAGGGGTGGTTGTGGCAGGGCGGCGTTTGTCGAAAGCGGGCCATGTGTACCGAGCCAGGGTCCGACGAAATCGACCTTGTAGCCGAGCTCGTCCTGCACTGGAGATGGCCGAACCATTGCGTTAGCCTTGCACACACTAAACGATGGTCCTTGGGGCGACGGTCCGAAGATGAAAGCAACTCACACCAAGCAAAAAGGCGCCAACGCCAGGTCCAGTCACCCTCCATCCCATGCGAGATCGAATCTCCCACTATCATTACCCTGGCATTTGGTTTCGGCTCAGGTTTCGGTGATGGTGCAGGTTGTGAATATGGGCATTTGGCAGGTACAGGCTCTACGGCATGCCCTCCCTTATCACAGAGCGTGTAGTCCTACATGAAATTCGTTAGTCCATTTTGCACAGTGCTCAATACTTGAACTATTCTCATTCAGAAGTACTGAACTCACGTCACTGCCACAGAAAAGGGAGCAGCCCCGGGTACATGTTTTCTCAACATCCCCAAGGTCCGTGCAGCTCCCATATTTGCCGTCTGGGCAGGAAGCAATGCATTTAGGGCGGCAGTCCCCGCAGCCTACTGCATCGCCGCAACAGTAAAGGAGCGCACCCGTAGGAGTCGTGATTGGAATGCAGGACTCGGGACAGTTTCCGGTTCCAGGGACTGGGGGCTTAATAAACCGAGTGAACGCTGGAACGGCGAAGGCGATCGCAAGAATCGCCAGAGTAGATGGCTTCATTGTGAGTAGAAGTTAGGGTCGGGGTTGGGTTGACCATGATGCGTGAGTTGAACGCAGCGAATATATATGAATCTCTCAATACTGGCCCTTTCGGCACTGCGAAGAAAGCCAATTGTAACCGCCCGGTACATGTTATATTCAAAACTGAGATGTTCCACACCTCTATAGCAATTTAGAAAGTGCCTGAATGCTCGGTTGCCCCCCAAAGCCCAAACTGGATGCTGGACCGGCCCCCTCTGTTTTTTGCGTAACTAATATAGTTATTGTTCCATAATGTAATCATTTGTTGACCACAAACCGTCCAGGGCTGTTGTTAACAAAATCTCCTTTGAGGCCAGAGCTTCAATGTTACACCTACACATAAGAAAGAAAGGCGAGATATCAAGAAAGACTTTAGTCAGTTCAATACAGAAACAGAATATTTGATTCAGTAGACTTTCCAGTCGCCAACGTTGCTTCTGCTGAAGACTAGAGTGATATTTAATCTGACGGCCGTCAAAACAAGATGGTAGATGTCAGAGCGGCAGCACATGGTTGAGAACTTCATCGCCTGAACACAAGTTTCGGGTGAAGTTCTCAACCGTTCGTGTCACGATCGTAAAGCTGAATCCAACAGCTGAAGAGCGCAATATTCGTGCGCATATTCACCTGCATGCAAGTGATTGTGTGAGGCCACGCTAAGTCCAAAGCAGCAAAGCGGCCTTGCTGAGTCATTCCTCCATCTGGGACCAGCTTTGGAAAGGGAGTTAATGTTGCTCTTGAAGCTTCAGAGACGGAGAGAAGCAAGCAGCGACATCCAATTCGATTGACTCCGGGCAATCTTCTCTAATCTTGTGTGACGACAACTTCTCGCCCGTAGCATTATCAAAAATGCCTCCGGTGGCAGCTCCGAGTGGAGGCGGTGGGATGCATGGCCCATCAACTTTCGACAAACGTCAGTGATCCGTCTTCCTATGGCCCCATCCGCACCTTGACTGACGTTGTTTCATTAGTAAAAATGGGTGCGATGATGGGTGGCTGTATGTTCTCCTGAAAACCCCCCCTCTCCCGCTATGTTTATTATTTCCATACTTTCAGGAATGTTAATTTGCGATTTCCCGTCAGCGGTCGGCCTCATCATGGGCTTCATCATCGGTTCGTCGCTTCTTCCGGTCTCCGCGCAGAGCAAGGCCGCATAGCTCACCTTCATGCAGGAACTGTCTCAATATTCCAATATGGCGCCGGACCAAACGGTATAATGCGGACACTGGGTAAATATATGGCCGGTTCAGCGGCAACTTTTGGGTATGTCACCGCAGGGCCACCAAGACCTTCCTTCTTCAAAGCTAAGCACTAGGTTTCCTTCACAGATTCTTCATGTCAATCGGAAGCGTTATCAGAACGGAAGGCCCTCATGGCTCGTACCATGCCTGGGCAAGAGCCCACCGACGACCCATTATGTTTTCAACCGCACAAACTGCGTTTCGGACCCAGCGCGATTAAGTCGAATCTTCAAGTGATGTACAATAAGCAAGCCACCAGACATAGGATTCAGGGATATTCTTCCTTTGGGTCATGTCATACCATGATTTAATGACATTGAAAGAATTGGCCCTGTAAATAAGTTTCTTCCCTCATGAGTATCCGGAGCTCAGGTCAATCTCCATTGATAGCGGCGTTGGTAGGAACTTTCTGTTTGCCATATAAAAGATCTCTGTCTTCTCATCGTGCGGAGCACATCCTGAGCAGAACAGCCTAAAAGCAACAAGTTTAGTTTAGGATTTCATCTGACAGGGCAACATCTTAACATCGTTGGGCTTTGACTGTAACAATGGTGACTGTTTAGACTGCTCGTAATTGCAGATCCGAACTCTGGACAAGATAGTTCAGGAGGCCGAGAATAAGTGAATGTCAGAATTGGGAACCAAGTGATTGAAGACGGGTCAACAAATGTTTTCCCAGTCACAAGCACAAGAGGCAGTATAGGCAAATACGCAGCTGCGAAACCACAATGAATGTGAATTGGTTATACAAGTGCTTTCCTTGTACCATTTTTGACTTGGAAAGTAAACTGAGAAGCAGCATTAATTCAAGCTGTAACTAGTAATTGATGCCCGCCCGGTGTATGTTTTGTTGACTAGACCTAACTATAGCCCTAGTTGCCCCAAGATTCCCCCTGTATAGTTATGTTGCAGATACGCCTCGGATTGCTTTCGTCAGGTCCGCAACGGAGGCTCCTTTATTATTGTAGCCTGACGGTGGGAAATATCATGACAGGAAGGGGACAGGTTTTTAGAGAATCTATGTATACTGAGACGCTACTAAATAGATATCGTATTATAGTTTATTTTCAATATAGTGAAAATGGCTACAATATAACGCCGATAAAAAACGACGAAGGAGAAATGAGCTATCTTAACCAAAGGAAAAAGAACCCGGTGTCCAACGCCGGTAGCTCTTAACCATCAACGGCAGCGTGTATCCATGACAGCCCAAAATGAGGGATGAGATGCGATGCAGTGGGACGTTTCTTAGGGAACTTGATAGAGTATGTGATCTGCGTTCTTGTGGGCTGGGACATATTAACTGCAAGATTCACATTGGGATCAGCCTTTTTCCTATAACCAAGAATTGCATTCAGCTTCGGGGCTGCTGTAAGTGTCCTTCCACTCTTTTGGAAGTGGACGTGGTTTTTTGACCATGTCATCCAAAAATCCACCAAACCAGCCATTGGCGAAGGGAGGAGATTCAAAGTAAAATTATGAAAGAATACACATGTAACTCCACATGTGGGCGCATTGAAGAGTCGTTCTGGAGAGCAGAAGTCAATTGGCAGCCGGTCAATTTGACATATTGAAGTGCCGGTTTCATAGCCAGGCTGAAATCACCCAGCCCCATCGTGGTTTTTAACACATTCAAGGCTCTATAGGTGGCAGAGGCGGCAAAGGGGGCAAGGAATCGATATCAACTGGAATGGCTCTACCTTTTCGAGGTTCACTATACAACAGTTAATTCAATCCAGGACATTTTCCTGAGTTTTGACCCACAATGTATACCGCAAACTAGCGTCGCGGGCTCTCAGAAGCAGCTTAACACATTCTTGCTCTCTCTCTGTCAGGTTTGCTTCCTTCATTATTGCTTTGTGGAGACTGCTCCGATAAGCAGTGATATCATTGATGCATGAGACAGCAGCAGCCTCAAAAAATCGCGGAAAGAACCCTGCATGACCCCAATCAAGCAGACATATTGAGTTGTCTTCCATCAGCTTGATGTTCCGGCGGCAGAGGTCAAGGTGACATAGAACAAGAGGATACAGCCGCAGATCGATCTCCTTGTTGATGAGTTTGAGTCGTTTGTTGAGCCAGTGATTCATGTCATCGATTGAGTGAAAAATCTCCCTTGTGCCATTATCTCCCCACAAGTAGCCTTGGAGCATTCCTCCATCAACCTGCCTGGTACATCGTCACCTCTGACTGTCGCAAGCTGGGAGACAATATTCGCTAGACGCTCAGAGACATCATCAATGTTTAGGTCGAGTTCTTCAAGAGTTCTCCCAGGAATATATTCCATAAACAGATAGCCTTTTGGCCATAAAGGATTAGATTGGTCTTGAAAGAAACGGTAGACCTGTGGGACACGAACAATCTGCCGATCAAGGTGCTGATAGGCATATTGCTGAGTTGCTGCCTCGCCTGGAGTAACCCCATACCCACATTTAACTGCAACTCTGTCTGAAATTCTGATGACTTGATTCCCTTCTTTAATCCCGCCAACCACCGCGTTCCGTGCTTTTGCCTGCTCGCAAAGGTATATCAGCGAGGGTTGGGGGAGAACATAAACAAGCCGATCCATAGCGTAGATTGGCAAACGCAACCAAGGTTGATACCAGCAGGGTTCAACCTGTTACTACCTAGGTAGTTAACTATTGCATTTGCAGTTGAGATAAGTATCAAAGATCAGGCCGGCGGAATCTTACCTAGCCCTATAGGTAGGTTCGAGAGGCCGATGGTTTACGGAGTAACAGTTTTTCCATTCCATGCCAAACCAACCGCCAAGCCGAGGATGACTAGGTTAAGACAGGGAGTGGCGGAAGTTTCCATGATCGGATCTGATTGGCTCCAAAGAGATCACGTGTAAAACCGTGGGGGCGTGAAGCCAAGTTGGCCCTATTCCGTTCTGGGCTGTTTTTGGCAATTCTCACGGTCGCCCGTCTCGCTTCTTCACCCCCGAGTCAGCATCCATGCTCAAGGGAAATCAAAACGCAACTCTTCACTGGGCAGCAGTTCTACGGGTGCTGGTTACTTGCTTCTTGATGTCTTGCTGATGATACATCACTACTCTCTTTCATTCAAATCACCACCTCTTGCCCTGGTTGTTGTGCCTTGTCCCCCCCTCCACCCTCGCCGGCGGCACACGACCAGTTGCCAATGAGACATCAACCGTCTCCTATTCCCAATTCAATTTTAGGCTTGGTAGATTTCTAGTAATGTTAGTATCTTATGCAGCCCTAATAATGCTTGGTTTTTTCAGCGCTTATCAGTGTTGGTGAAAGTAAGCTCTGTCTTGGTTTATAACAATTGAATGCAAATTCACTGATGGCAAATATTCATCACCGCTAGATTCCACGACCTCCCACACATAGTTCCAGTTTGCCTCGCTTGCATATGCTGTTTGACTGCTTAGATCGTTTTGCCATCCCTCCGGGCAATTAATTCTAGGCAAGAGCCGTCGTCTGGCAAGCGCTACTTCGCCCGAACCTATCCCTCGGCGTTGATCGCACCCCATACGATCCCTTACCTTACTCATGACTGCTGTGGCTTCACCTCCTAGTGTCCAATCTGGTCCGCGCTTAGGATGGTACTCTACTGGTAATACTGGGCAAGGCGGCTTCTCCTCTACCAGTGCGGACGAGGTCTCACGACTGTTCATGCCTCGTAGGGGTGTGCAACGAACAAATTCTTCTTCATCTATTTCATCCTCTGCGTCATCTTCTTCTACCGCCACTGTTCGCTCCCAGCTCAGTAATGGTGGCCAAAACGTCACCTCCGAACTGAATAGCGCACCTTTGGGAAAAAAGCCCACCAGATACGTTTGGTCCGGTTCGAAGGCGGAACCTGTTCCGGGTGTGATGAACACCCGTACCCAGCCAGTTTCTGCGCCGCCAACCGGATCTGCAGCGTCTTCAGCAATGTCTGCCTTACACCAGCCGTCTCCTATCGTCCCGTCTCAACATGCGTTCTCGCCTGCACAACAAAACGGTATCCGCGGGGGAGTCAGACCATCTCCGACCGAGCCGACCGCGATTTTAAGCCTGATACCTTTGAATGGCACTTTCGAAAGGAAACAAATAACTGTTCCGTATTTTCCAGAGGTGCTACGCATAGGGAGGCAGACGAACGCAAAAACTGTCCCTTCCCCTGCAAATGGATATTTTGACTCGAAGGTTTTGTCGAGACAGCACGCTGAAATATGGGCTGATAGACAAGGAAAAGTTTGGATCCGTGATGTAAAGTCATCAAATGGCACATTTGTTAACGGTCAACGCCTATCGCCTGAAAATAGGGAATCGGAGCCTCATGAGTTACGGGAACAGGACACACTGGAACTGGGGATTGACATTGTCAGTGAGGACCAAAAATCCATCGTACATCACAAGGTTTCTGCAAAAGTCGAGCATGCTGGGGTTTATGGACCTAATATAAACGTTCTCGATCTGAATTTTGGTGATATTGATCCGACGTCCGGCGGTGGCCTGCTTCCTCACCATCTTAGTCAACCATTAACCCATATGCGAGGCAGACAAAGTAGTACATCTTCGGCAGGAAGCTCACGTTCTACCCAAGGCGTGAATGGAAACCAGTTGAATGTCCTACATCAACAGCGACAGATCAACTATTGGTTGTCGCCAATATGCATTGAACAGGTGGTCAAGAAACTCACGGTAAGCGGTATCCTTTAATTTCGCCCACGTGTCGTGCTCAGCTGACGTTGCTGTAGACCGAAGTGAAACAAGCAAAATATCATACACAAGACCTGACCAAGACAAATGATTTCATATCACACCTCGCTGCACGTGACGGTTCAGAGAAAGACCGTACAAAACTCTCTCCCATCGACGTTCCTCCCCCGGGACGTCAACTCAACGGCCGGCCAAAGGTGCATAGAAACGATTCATTTTCGCGATTTTCTGACCCACCCGCCCCACCTCCTCAACAACCTCTACCAGAGAAGCCTGATGCGCTCTCGCGTTCCCATACCCAAGCTATATCGCCAATCAAACGAAGTGAGAGTGAAAAGTCGCGGTCTCCTGCAAACTCTGTTCGCGAGTCGAGTCAGATCTTGTCGTTAATAGAAGCTCTTGCGTCTGCGAAGAAAGAATTGGATTTACAAGGTGCTCGGGTTAGAGAGTTGGAAGAATTACTGCTCCATGAGAGAATGGCTCGTGAAGCTGCGGAAGAGCATGCTCGAAATTTAGAAACGGAGCGTCCAGCACCCGTGGTGGAGGTACTATCTGAACGCCAAATTGTCGAGGATAACGATAACATCTCTGTAACAACTGTTGTTAACGCTCTTGATGAAAAGCAAATGGAAGCGTTGAAGGTACATGAACCTGCCATCGAACCGCTTGTGCCAGATTCGACCGCAAATGAATTGCAGTTGAGACTTGACACGCTGATAACGGAAATGGACAAAATGCGCAAGGAAGTTGACAAATACAAACATTCCGCGGAAAAGGCTGAAACGGAGGCTGCTCAGAGCCGAAGAACCCTTGCAGAAATGGTTGAGCAAGCCCGCCGGGAACGTGACGAAGAATCGAAAGCAGCGGCGGCGCCAGCGAGGAGATCACTGGGGCCGGAAGACGCATCTTCTGGTACTCCCTACAAGATACAGCCAGTCCATGAGGAGAATAATGGACCGCTTGATGGCAACGTGCTCGAGGCCCTGGAAATGCGGTGCCGGCCCATATCACTCAAGCGTATCCAAGAACTGGAACGCTCAGCGGCCGCGTTTGCAAACCAACAAAGACCCAGTATGTTTGAGCAGTCAGCCCCTTATGCATCTATGATTGGCGTTGTGCTACTTGGAGTTGGGATAATGGCGTATCTCAATGGATGGCAAAAAGCGGACAGATAATATTGAGCCTGTTCTTTTAAAGAGCATGGATGTCTGCATATGGTGAGCGTAACTGCCTGCATTTGCTCATGAGGATGATACGATGGATTTATGCAACCCTATCACACTCATCTTCGTTCCTTGAACATATTCTCTTTCCCTTATGTTGCTTTCGACCGTTTCATTTGTTTTTCTTTCTCTATCTCAGTTTTGGCCTTGTACAAGCGGGCTTGGGCGGTCACCTAGTTCCTTTATAAGTATTTCCATCACTTTTGGTCCACTATTTCTCCTGTTCACCTCTTCCTTTGATTAAATATTTCTTTATTCGGACGAATTATCGATAGGCCTGCTGCACCCAGTGACGGTTACTTCTGGGGTGGCAGAAGGTCATAATGATTGGTATCTTATTTTACAATTCTCAGGTTGCCGTTTTCTTCCTCCTTTCCACCATTTCTCTGTACTTTTCACCTCGATGAAGGTCTGAGAGCTGATCCCCATGCTTTAGCATTTCTATTACTTGCTCCCTGAATACAAATTATCCTATCTCCTTTTCCTTGCCTATATGCTTCTCTTTTGTCCTTTGCGCAATGAAATCTCCTTAGCCTGTTTGCTTGCGATCGATAATCATGTACTAGCAATTTATGCCCTTGCATGGCGTACTCACGGTGAAAACCCAATACCCCCCTTTCTTACATTCCGACCCCTTCCTTGCGGTCTGGTATATGGTCTCTGTATCCGAAGAATTGCTTTTGTTATTGAGAATAATGGATTTCTTTCATGACACCACCTTCAAGTTTCTTATAAACTCTAGCCAACAGGAAGAGTAGCCATTATTGGAAAATCAGTTTGAGATTACCTTCGGGGGCTTGACCAAGTATTCCATATCTATAGGGCATGATCATCACTGATTTGACAGTGTCGTCCTTGCATAGAGTAAAGACTTGCCACAGGCATTGTTTTAAGACATTACCCGTGGCACCCACCCATTAGCAGCTACCGGCCAACCGCATTCAGGGAACATCCCGAATGTGGAATAAAAAAAACGAAGGTAGACTAGAGCGGCTCTTCAGGCTGTCCTTCACCCTCCTTAGCCTTCCAGAATATCTCCATAAACTCCGATGGATCACTGGCACCATCCAAGTGATACTCCTTCTGAATGATGTAGCGAGGAACACCAGTATTGTCCGGACCGTTCTTGTTTCTACGGGCCTCTTCGTCCACAGCATCAGCCGCCATATCAGAATTCAGCCACCCATCTACCTCTTCTATATCAAGACCCACGCCCACGGCTATCTCTTTCAACACCTCTTTTGATGATATGTCCTTCTCTTGTTCATGGTAAGCCCCAAGAATATTCTCCACCAGCTGATTCTGAACCTCTTGGGGCTTGTGTCTGCTGAGATTCACCAGACGATGTGCATCGCGTGTGTCTGGCCCAATCAAACCTCCACTTTTCCAATAAATGCCGAGGGAGCGTCCGATCTGGTCCATACGTTTGAATAGCGTTTCTCGCTGCTCGGGCTTCATATTGCTCATGCGCTCATTGACTAGCTCGCTTTTCGGCACACTGTGTGGGTGCGGGTTGTAGTTGAGATAGTAAGGGCTCCATTTTATGGAGATGGTGTCGTGTTTTCCGCCTGGGTAGACTTTCTGGTAGAGAGCGATGGATCTGTCTAGTTTACGTTTGCCGATGTAGCACCACTGGCGAAGGGTTAGCGGTTTGCTTCGAGGATGTTGTGGGTATGGTTGCGAGAGCTTACTGCACAAACAAAGTCAAAGACTACTTCGATTTCGATGACAGCCATATTTGCTTGCGTAACTAGATATGAGATTCGGTGGAGGTTGTTGCAGATGAGAGTGTTGAGGGGTTGAGGAGTGCGGGGGTCTGAGGGTATAGTTACTGGGACAATGGGGGAGTATAAATACCAGGTACTCTTCTGTCTAAACTCCCTGGCCAGGTGCTAAAATACAGAGGACCACTGATCGGCCAAACTCGAGCTTAGATTAGTGGGAGATTGTGCAACATCTTGATGTTATCGTTCATGTAGGATGAGGTAGTTGACAGTGAACAAAGAGTTGAATGAGACAAGTCACATTCCCCTTCTGCCACGTTGTGAACCACAACTCAACATTTTATACCAAATAAAAGGAAAATATTATATTTCTTTTTTTCTTAAACTACAACATTGAGAATGTCAGGCTGTGTCTGTGTTGATATTCAAGGAGTAAAGGAATGGCGACTCTAGAGAATCTACATCCAACAAGGCGCACTTAACCATGCACCAGACCTTTCCTTCGCAACATGAGTTTTGCCTCTCGACTCGGTAACATGTTGAAGTCATGGAATATGTTTGGTGGACGTTTGCCGCTCTCTGAGCCCTCAAGTTTCACGTCATATCTGGTTAACAGCACCACGAGAATCAGCTTGATGGCCATGCTGGTAAAGAATCTTCCAGGACATGAGTGGCTACCAGCTCCGAACCCTAGCATGGTATCGGAAACTGATGCAAAGTGAAATTTATTGGGATCAACTGTTTCGCGTAGACGGAGAAATCGGTAGCCGTCAAATACATCCGGGTCGCTGTAGAACTCCGGATCGTGGTGAACTGCATCAGCCGGAAATTGGAAGATCACGCCAGCTGGGAGATGGAGACCATCTTTGAATGTGTGTGGCTTCACTGTTATTCGCTGAGCAGTTACTGTAAAAAAAGAAAAATAGTTAGATTATTCCGCGAGCGATGTAAAGGGAAAGTGTGGATATGTTCGAGGGCAACTTACTGAAGCCCGTTGGATGCACACGCTGGCTCTCTTTCATGAAGCTGTCTAACCTTCTCATCTTGGCCACCTCTTGCATGGTCCAGTTTCCTTCACATCCCGCCAGCGTTTCTTCGATTTCTCTGGTTATATCTGCAAAGTACCCGGGTTGAGTTAATAGGTCGTACAGAAGCGCAGTCAGTGTGGAAGATGTCGTGTGCATGGATGCAACGGTTAGAAACAATTGTTCGTCTGCAATCCGCTCCAATGACTTTCCGTTACCCTTCATATTCAGTAGCCAGTTCAAACAGTCAGGAAAGCCCGAGCCAGCACCCTGCTTTTGGGCCGTCATTCTCTCCGTGTAGCAAGGCTCGAGTAGCCGGACAGCTCTGGCCCGCATGGCACGCATCTGTTTCGGCACGTCACTCTGCCAACGCGCCAGCCATCTCCAGCGAGGTGAGTAATTCTCTCGAATTGTGAACGCCGCATTGAAGATTGCCAGTGTGGTCTGGAGCGAGATATGAATCCATTCTTTGTTTCGACACAGTTCAGGTCCGACCAAGGCAAACGCTGTTACTTGGGCAGTTATGTTGCTCAGCATGTCGTAGGCTGGGAAGCTCGTCCAGTCTGTACAACGAAAATGAATTAGATGACCCTATTTTGATACGGGGAGACGCGCGCGATTGAAGAGAACTACCCTCGGGATCTTTGAGATATGCTTCTAGTCCATCTATAGCTTCGCGATACATGCCATTTGCCAACGTGCCTGCAATCTGCTGTCAGAAGACCATGGCATTGGTTCTGGGTATGCATGAATTGATCTAACCAAGATTTCGTGTCAGATCAACACGAACCACATGAGCCGCTGCATCTGTCTGCCGAGGGGCATCGCTATAGTTTAGAAGAAAAGCCTGTGATATGTATGAGTCTTTCGCAATATTCAGGGAGCTCTACTTTGGCGTAGAAAAACAAAGATTACCTTCTCAGAGAATAGAGGGAAGCTAAATAGTAGGGTGGACGCAAATTTGACCTCGTCGAGATACTTCATGGGCAGCAATAACTGGGGCCCCAACTCTCCAGTTGGATTCCGCATTTGGAATGGAATTCCATGTCGGAGAAACTGTCAACATCATCAGCCTATTTCCTGAGAGGATGGCACTTATGACGGCACTGGGGCTCTTCGGGATACCTTGTTGTAGCCTTTATATAAGAGCGATCGCGCGTCGTTAACATACCGCTCAGGGGTATCGTTCTCGTCGAACCGAAGTTCAGGAATATGTTTCAGGGCTTCCTTCGTTACAGGAGGCTTGAAGGACAAATACCACCAAAGTATGGAAGCTCCCACAATGACAATAAAGCTCAGCAACTGAACGGCCATGACGGATCCTCAAATGCAAAAAAGAGAAGGTTTGAGGAAAACATCATGGTTGGCAGTTGCGAGAACACAGCTAGACATTAGTTAACCACGTCGCCAGTGTAACCAGTTTCGCTATACCTTGTCTTGGAAGGCGTTCAAGTCGAGCTCAATCACTTGGTTGATTTTTGATTCCAGGCGTTTATTGGAGCGGAAGGCCCGATTCCCGAAGACCGAGATTCGGAGCGGTTGCCGATCTCGGGTCGGAGGACCCGGTTCCGAGCTCGCTGTGCAAATCAACGGCACGAAAAAGAAAAAAAAAAACATACAACAGCCGGGATTCGCTGGTGGTCACCCACCCAACTACTAGCCGGCCGGCAAGTGGCTTAAGTACGGCTGAGCGGACGGGAAGCCCTGTTTTCCACTTCCTGTGGTCGTATGTGCTCTTTGTAGAGAAAACCCTCCTTTTATCATGAGGATGTTATACTTTTGGTGGTCTGAAGAGATTCAAAAGCCGATTTAGCCGTCACGTGCAGTAACTATCCCTTTTCGCGACCACTAGTTATCTGAACATCAATCGATATTTGCATTGAATCCCCTGAGCTAGTGAATGGATCTAGAAATGGTAAATCGAATGATCCCATAACTATCTACAGATCACTTGCCAATCACAACAATCAATTTCTCCCCAGACACTCTCTTGTTCTTCAGCATCTCAATTCCCTCGAGGATAGCTTCAAACCGACCGGGGAGGATTTTCAAGGGATGTGGCTTCAGCAGGTTCCGATCCAACAGCCACTGGATGCTCTGGTACCACCGCACTCCAAACCGACGCATCTCCGGATCGGCATCTCGCTCATACCCGTAATCCAAAACAAGCTGATGCCCCAGCAGCGCAGGACCCATGACAAATCCCACCTTGACCGTTTTTTTCTCTAACAGGTAATCGGGGTACATCTCGAGACAGGCATATCTGCCGCCTGCACGGCCCATTGCTCCACAACATAAAGCAATGCTTTTGGTGTCTGTAAACGGATCGAGAACATAACGGAGATTGTTGCGGGTGTAGGCTTTTATCTTCTGCGCACAGTCTGGTTCATGATAGTCGAAGGTTTCCTCGGCGCCGTATTCTTTGGCAAGTGGCCAGTTTCGAGGGGAGCAGGTGGTTATGGGGACATGCCCGACCCTTTTACCATTAGCATGTCCAAGAAGTAGGCCATTCTAAAATGTGACACCTATTCAACCTACAGGCGAAGCAGCTGCATGGCCATCGTTCCAACAGACGAGCTCCCTCCATGAACGAGCACCATCTGTGGCCTTTCCACGGGCTTCTCAGGTGTCCCAGGTAGTTCCAGAGTCCGGAAAAGCGCCATTCCCAGTGTTGCAAGCCCCGTCCCTCCCAGGGCGGCAGCTTTTTCGAACGACATTGTGTCCGGAATTTTGAGTGTAAACTCCGCTTCGGAGGCAATGAATTCCGCAAATGAGCCGGAATCATGTCGAATAGGATTGGACCCATGAACGGCGCCGCATACTCGATCGCCAACTTTAAATGACACTCCCAATGTAGGGACAGCTGATCCGATGGCCAGGACAACACCGGAAAAGTCGCACCCGTCTATTGCACCAGGCGATGGAAATCGCTCGTGCATCTTATAGTCGCACGGGTTCAGGGCTACCGCCATTGTACGAACTAGGAGTTCGTTGGGTCGGAAGCTCGGGAGTAACGAGTTCTCCTCGATCCGTAGACGGAAGTCATTGCCTTCGATGATGGCGGTCTGAGTTCTGGGAAGGTTGGGGGTGTCTGGGACAGCCATGTTGGATGTATCACGGGTAGTGGTGAGGATTTGAGTCTACGACAGTTGCAAAATGCAAGACTTCTATATCCTGGTTTGCAACCGTGATAATGACATCAATGAAATGACGGTTATTCGGACCCCATTCGGAGGTCGGGCAGAACAAGGGTTCAGGTATCAATGCAGTATATGCAGTATGTTCGGAGAGGCCAAGCTTTGATCTCCGCCAACCTATCGATTACGAAGCTTGAGAAACAAAGCAAATCCGTTCCTCGGCTGATAACTTCCTCATTCATCCTATGTTTTGACCTGCAACGTTACAGTGTTCGAAAGCTCAACTCATCATGCGTATTCCTATCTACCTCTCGTGCCTCGCACTTTCACAGCTAGCCCGAGCCTGGCAGCCATGGCCTGAACAATGGCTAGCAGATAACATTGCCTCGCCACTCAATGGACAGATACCCTTCGACGAAGAATGTGAAATTAGCGACCTGACCGCGTTTGAGATGGTCAAAGGTCGACAGGTCGTGGAGTTCGGTACTGACGCGATTGAGTCCTTCGAAAAGCCCAAAGTGCCCATACTCAACTCCACGGCAGGTGAGCAGTGGGAATTCGACGGCGTTTCCGAAGATGGCATGCAGTCCTTTGTTTTTGGATTCTATCGCGACTATAATTATGCTATCCTCGGGGCTGGTAACTTTCGGTTGTCCATCGAGTTCGCATTTGCGAACCGTACACGATTCTACGAGGTTTATTACCCGTCACGCTCTGTGGTCGAACACTGCTCCGTCGGAACAAGAGGTAAATGGGTCGATGACAAGGACGGCTACAGCTTTTCGTTCCAAGTGAATGCAGATATGAGCGAAGCTATCGTGTTCCTCGACAGTTCGACGATCAAGGGGACCGTGGCGATGAAATCTCGGGCGCTTCCGTTGACGGCGGATGGCAATGTTTGGCCTGCATCGAATGGCTCAACTGAAGGGGTTCCATTTTATCACTGGTCTGAGCCTATTCCGGCAGGAGATGTGGAAGTTAACGTCGCCATCAAGGGTCAGCCGCTGACCTTTCGTGGAATGGGCGGACATGAGCGATTCTGGTCGGCGTTCAGGTAGGCAATCTCCATCGTACCGATTCACATCTTCCTTCCATCGCTAATTGACTACCTAGTTGGTTCACCTGCCTTACCAATCTCAATGCAGTCCGTGCCATGTTAGGTCCCTACGTCCTGACCTTTTTCAGTTTTACCTCGAACATCAATAAAGGCGAGACGAGGCAATCCGTGGTGCTCTTCAAAGATGGTCTCCCTGTTTTCCGGAGTACGCTCTCCGCCCCATCGAACACTGAAGACTACGCTCTAGTTACGAAGACATATGACGGGGCCGTCACAGGCACCTTGAAAGATAAAGTAACCGGGCATCAATTGGAGCTTGTCTCCCCTGGCAAAGCGCAGCACTACACATTTTTCGTGGAACATACAAACCTGGGATTTGAATATATCCTAGGCGAGGGAGTCGGAGGAGCTGGGTTCTCAGGGCACTCTCGTGGAGGGCATGTGGGGTTGTCGCAGTATCAGGGGATTGCGTTGACGGAAGCGTTGACTTTTCCGAAGAACTCGCCTTTATTCAAGAGCAATTATGTGGAATAATCTTACAACTTGGGCAGTGGGTTTTTGTTCAAGCTGGGATGCATGTCTACATCGGTGATCGTGGAAGAAGTAAAGCTATAACTAGGGGAGCTCCAACACCAACCAATAAAGTTACACAGAAGATCAGTAATATATAAGTCGGCAAACGAGTTTGTGACAGCTCAACCGGCAAAAACTATTTGGCATTATTTAAGTGAAGGCATACTCCATACTTCTTGGCATAATATCGGACGTTCCGAAGATGCATTGCATTGCATTGCATTGGATATCGGATCTCGGAACCAATCATGATGGATTTGACTCGTCCGTGTTCGATAGATACAACCATAGTGGTTGATATGTTTTGACAGCTATCTTCTTTTCAATTCATGCTCACACATGTTTTAATTCGACTATTCTCGATCGCAACAGTGAGCGCGATGCACAAGTTATTCCCCAATGCCCCCTTCTTTGATTTCGAGGCCATCCGTATCCTAGGAACAACTTGCTACGGCGGCGCAGAAGTCGCAGAGGTCCTTGAGGCCATCGGCCAGATCAAAAGCAACGACCCTCAATCATGGGAAACGGCCTGGCGGAACCAAGCGGATAGAGCCGAGAAGCTGGCGGAACAGGCGCTGAAGCATGGAGACCGCGATGCTGCGCGAGCGGGCTATCTACGAGCTTCAAACTACACACGAGCGAGCGGATACATGTATGTCTCGCAGGCCGAGTCGGCACAAGGGCCTCTGGTTCAGGACTCGCGAGCGCTTCCCATCGCTGAAAAGGTAAACGAGTTGTTCCGGCAGGCGATTCCACTGATGGACTTCCCAGTCCATACGCTTTCCATTCCATACGAAGACTACGCGTTGCCGGGCTACTTGTACTTGCCTCCTCCCTCGAGGGTGATCCCTGGTAGGAAGATTCCGATTCTCGTGAACAGTGGCGGGGCGGATTCATGCCAGGAGGAATTGTTCTACTTGAATCCCGCAGCTGGACCAGGGATGGGATATGCAGTTGTGACTTTCGATGGACCTGGTCAGGGCATCATGCTGCGGAAATATGGGCTAGAGATGAGGCCGGACTGGGAGGCTGTAACGGGGCGCGTCATTGACTGTTTGGAACGATATGCGGCAGAGAATCCGCATCTGGAGTTGGATTTGAACTGCGTTGCGGTCTCTGGCGCTTCGATGGGGGGTTATTACGCTCTTCGTGCAGCGGCAGATCCACGTGTCAAGGCTTGTGTGTCGATTGTGAGTGATTCCTTTGACCGTCCATCTTTGTTCCCCCCCCCCCTTTCTCTCCCCTCTCTCTCTCTCTCTCTGTGTGTGTGTGTGTGGGGGGGGCTAATGGAGTTATTTTGATGTGCAACAGGATCCTTTCTATGATATGTGGGACTTTGGGACTGCGCACGTCTCACCGGTGTTCATCAAAGCCTGGACGTCGGGCTGGCTAAGCGGTGAACTTGTCGACAAGTTGATGGCGGTGCTTTCCCGCCTATCCTTTCAACTCCGGTGGGAGATTTCTGTGACTGGTACATTCTTCGGCCTTTCCTCGCCTTCGGAGATCCTCCTACACATGAAGAAATACACGTTAAGCGAGAGCGAGGAGGGAGAGGATAAGAGTTTCCTATCGCGGATAACATGCCCTGTTTTGCTGTCGGGGGCCGGAAAGTCGTTGTATTTGGACGTCGACAATCATACCCGACGATGCTATGACGCCCTTGTCAATGTGGCAGAGAGAAACAAACAGCTTTGGATCCCCGAGAGTGAAGGGCAGGGGAGCTTGCAGGCCAAAATGGGCGCATTCCGGTTGTGCAACCAGCGAACATATCGGTTCTTGGACGAGTGTTTTGGAGTTTACCGGAGCACCTGAAAATAAGGGGGGCGAGAAATAGGGGTTAAGCCTACAAAGGTACCTGGCCCGTGCTTAGTCATTTCCCGCCTTGGCGAGGCTTGTAATCTCTTGGCAGTCACGTGCCATTTCTGAACTTATTCTTAGTAATCAATCTGTTTAAAAACTTCAATTCGAGCAAGAAGATGATCAACATGTTCAAGAAAGGAAATTCTCGGAAACCCCCCCCGTTGTCTTGTTGTGTAGATCAAGATGGAGATCTTCAGTGGCATTTTAAAGTTGTCCCCAAGATCGTCAAAGTGACTTGCTAGCGTCCCAAGTGGATGTGTGACGAACACGGAGACATCTCAGTTCGAATAGCAGGTCTGATTGGCGGACCAATCCTGTGATATCCCGAAAACCTACCAAAAATTTTCCGTTTTCGGTGCCACACTCCCAACGGGTTCCCCCCCCCCCCCCCCCGCCC
>LJPK01000197.1:366201-414906 GCA_001430945.1 Amauroascus niger
CCCCCTCTTTTTTCTTGACAGGGCGCTTTGGTGTATGGTGTAGTTACGGAGTAGTTATGGCTCTCTTCGGCTTCTGTGTTACGGTCGACAGACCAGCATTTCCAACCAGTGATATTTGATTCCCACCTCTGCATTCAGACACTTACTCAATATACCATGGCCATATGCACAAACACCTGTGCTTTGTTCTGTTTTTGCCCTTTTTCATTTTGAGATACTTCTATAAAAAGGTTGGATAATGTTGACACATCTTCATTTTGCGTAAGAGTGAGTGTAACTTTCCACATTCCCAATCCCCTGGGAGAGCTATTGCTTATGCATTGCTGTCTGTCTTTGATTGGTCTTTGTTCCTGGTTCAGGGATTGATGGAGATATCCGACGCTGCATTTGGGAGGGTTGTTGAACCCCCCAGCACCCGACTCCAAGCATTTTCTGCTTCGTTACTTGGCCCCTATCCTGGTTCATATCTCCGCGCGGTCAAGCCTTTTTTTATTGGGCAGACTCTACCGATCCTTTACATCTGCCGGGTTTTACTTGACATTTGCTATCAAAAGGAACTGGCACTCTGTTTTTATTCCACTGGGTGTTCATAAGTTCAATCCCGGCACACGCGTTCTAGGAACCTGAAGATATGGCAGACGACAGCGAAGCTGCAGAAGCGGGAGATCGCCTGTCCTCACAAAGCAACAACGTGGAAGCAATCCAGCCAGCAACCAGTCACCGTGGATGGCGATTCTGGGCCGTGTTCGTTTGTTTGGCCATTACAGCGTTTCTGAGTGCTTTGGAAGGCGCCATTGTTTCGACTGCCTTGCCCAGTATCTCGCGTGCAGTGGAAGCGTCGGAGAATTATTTATGGATAGTCAATGTGTATTTTCTGACTAGGTATGTATCACCCGCCACATCCCATTCCCATCCTTTCTTTCGCCTTCCTTCCACCAGGTTCACTGACTAATGGTTTCCGTCGTAGTGCTGCCCTACAACCTCTATATGGCCAGTTGGCTGATCTTTGGGGCCGACGATGGCTCATGATATCTGCCACGGCAATCTTCACACTGGGAAGCGGCATCTGCGGCGGTGCAACATCTAGCAATATGCTTATCGGCGGTCGAACAGTCCAAGGGATTGGAGCGGCGGGCATCAACATGCTTGTGGAGCTAATCCTCTGCGATATCCTCCCGCTCAAAGAGAGAGGCCAGTTCATGGGCTTGCTGTTTCTCTTCATAATCCTGGGATCGGTCCTTGGTCCGTTCATCGGTGGCATTATGGTGCAGCATGTTTCCTGGCGCTGGGTCTTCTATATCAACCTTCCTTTTGGCGGCATCTGTATTGCCCTGCTCTACATCTTTCTGAACATAAAACATGAGGTCAAAAAGGGCATGCTTGCACAGCTGAAAAGAATTGACTACATCGGCAACATGATCCTCACTGCGTCCGTCTCATCGGTCCTCTACGCCCTCACATACGGCGGTACTCGGTACGACTGGTCCCATCCACCCATCATTATTGCTCTTGTTCTAGGTTTGGCTGGCCAGGTTGTCTTCCTCCTCTACGAATTTTCGCCTTACTGCCCAGAACCCGTGACACCCCCAGAACTATTCAAGAACCGAACCTCGACAGCGTCATTTATTGCCACATTCATACAGACCATCATTTCCTACTGGGGTTCCTACTTCCTCCCACTCTATTTCCAATCCACTTTATTATCCTCCCCATCCCGC
Organism: Amauroascus niger; assembly: GCA_001430945.1. NCBI lineage: Eukaryota > Fungi > Ascomycota > Eurotiomycetes > Onygenales > Onygenaceae > Amauroascus > Amauroascus niger. The sequence goes on from LJPK01000197.1 coordinate 367,920, forward strand.
TCTGGGGTCCAACTCCTCCCCTTCTCAATTGTCTACTGCCTCGGCGCTTTAGCCGGGGGCGCAATCGTCACGAAACTAGCTCAATTCCGCATAATCCACATAACCGGCTTTACCCTCATGACAGTCGGAATTGGCTGTTTTACCATCTTCGACAGGAACACACACACAACCGTCTGGGTGGTCCTCGAAATCATCTTCGCTCTGGGTCTGGGCATAGTCATGGCCTGTCTTCTCACCGCAATCCAAGCCGCTCTTCCCGATCGTCTCAACGCAGCGAGCACGGCCACCTTTGCCTTCGTTCGGAGCATGGGGACCATCTGGGGCGTTAGCACACCAGCTGCCATATTCAATAATAGATTCGACCAGTTACTTCCTGCGTTGGGGGATGAAAGAGCACAAAACGCACTTGCAAGAGGGCGAGCGTATGAACAGGCTTCTCGGGCCTTTGTGGATTCGTTTCAGGAGCCGGTTAGGGGTCAGATCATTGAGCTGTATGAGCTTAGTTTGAGGAGGGTCTGGCAGATTGGAATTGTTTTTGCCGGGACGGGGCTCCTGGTTACTTTGATGGAGAGGAACTTGAGGTTGAGGGAGACGCTTGAGTCGGAGTTTCAGTTGGCGGATGGGAATAAGGGTGGTGATGGACGTAAGGGAGAAAAATAGATTCAGGCTGCGTGAGATTTCACTGATTATGTTTATTTAATAGATTGTTTCTGGTGTTTAGTGTTTTTTGTTCTAAATACATAAGTTTTCATCAATGGGATACTCGCGCCCCGCGCCCACCTCGAGTGGTATGAGATATCGCAACCACAGTGTATAATTTTTAATTTTTTTCCTACTTACTTTCTTGTGTTGATTTTAGGTACAATACTTTTTTATTTTTGAGAAATGCTAATGAGAAAAATAAATAATAAAGTAATAAAAAAGAGCAAGGAAAATGTATGCGCAATTCGAAGCGCGTTTGCAATGCTTCTGGCCACAGAGAAGCTCTCCGATTAGTTCGGACCATCCGAAGTCATGTACAGTCGGGGCCCCATCTAAGCTTACAACTCTTACGGCAAACCCCATGTCCAGAACAATTCTTGCATAACTACGCAATTCCCCAAGACCGGTTGAATTTACACAGAAAAGGAGACGGTTCAGAGCAACTTTGCGTGCGGGATAAAACATCGCATTGCTCGAAACATCTGGTGTCGACATCATGTGGAGTATACAATCGAAGATTATCGAGCCGTATCAAGTGCTACGCCAATCGTTGGGGCCATTGAAATTGACGCGATGGCAAATCACGAAGCTGGTCGCGAAGCACATGGCTGGCGAGATACCTCGAGGAGTTGGTATATTCTGTATAGTGGTCACGTTGCTGCTGGCCCTATACTTTGCAACGAGAGAGAAGGAACCGGCCTTACCGAGAGACCTTCCTGTTGTGAAGGACAACAGCTACGACTTCGAAGACATTATTGTTGAAGGGAGGAAAAAGGTAAGTCGTTGACTAGCCACCGAGTTGTGGGCAGAGAACCTGAACTGAGATAAAAATGATAGTATCCGGATAGGCCGTACCTTGCGGTGAATAAACGCCACAAATTCGTGGTCTACCCACAGAGTTGCTTTGACGAGATAAAGCGCCTTCCGGAGCATACGGCGTCTGCGAAGGAATTCTTTAATAAGATGAACGCGGGAGATTGGACGTATGTCGGCCACGAGACGCCAGCCCTCCTGAAGATGATAATTGCGGATCTTACCCGCGTCATGCCGGCCAGGGTAAACAAGCGACAGGAGGATGCTCGCATGGCGTTCGAATCAATCATCGGGTACCTACCTGAATGGAAAGAATTTGGACTGCTAATGACTACTTTTGAGATTGTTGCCAAGATAAACGCCTGTGCATTCGTGGGCAGAGAGCTGGGCACCAACAACAAATGGGTCAAGGCAGTGATGAATTCACCGCTCGTAATCCATGTGGGCAATCTTGTCATGAACGCGTGCCCTGACCTTCTGCGGCCCGTTCTCGCACCACTGATATTCTTGCCCACGAAGATGAACCAGTGGGACATGCGAAAATTGTTGACGCCAATGTTGAAGGAAGATGTGAATAATTTCAAAGAGATACAAGATCGCTCTGAGATGCTGCGTCCCAAGGAACATGGCAAGATCCCGCTGACGGCCATGCTGCTCTCGCGATACAAACAAGGAAGCGCTTCCATTCGGCAATTGATTGTCGACTATATCTTGATCAGCTTCGATTCAACACCATCAACGGCCTCGGCCTTGTATCATGTTATCTGCGAGCTAGCTGCACATCCCGAGACTGCAGAAGTTTTGCGGAACGAACTGGACGAGGTCATGGTCGACGGGAAACTTCCGCAGACCCATCTGCAAGAGCTCAAACGGATGGACAGCTTTCTGCGGGAGTCGTTCCGGTTACATCCAGTTAGTCTGTGTGAGTAGTCCGCCCGTATCCAATTGCACTTTCTCTTACTAATCTGGGGCATATCCCTCGGCGCAGTCAGTCTCCAGCGAGTGCTCACCAAGCCAATCAAGCTCAGCGCTGGACCGACAATTCCTGCAGGCGCGGTCATTGCTGTCGACGCAGCGGCCATCAATCGCTCCCCCGATCTTTGGGAAAACCCAGATAAATTCGACATGGACCGTTTCTACCGGTTGCGTCAGGTTCCTGGCAATGAGAATAAGTACAACCTGTTGACAACCGGCTCCGACTCCCCAGGTTGGGGAGATGGTATCCAGGCGTGCCCGGGGCGATTCTTCGCGAACAGCACGCTGAAAATCGCTTTTGCATACATCCTGAAGAATTACGATATAAAATGGAAGGAGAACCACACTGCAGTCAAGATGACACCGTTGGCAAACGGGACGTGGGCGCCAGACGACAAAGTGGTGGCCTTGTTCAAGTCCAGAAGCTGAACAAGCGGATGTTTGCATGCGGCACGTGACCAGTTTGAAATTCTTCCCGCATGATTAGTTACGTAACACGACTAGCCCAGTTTAGTTAAGCTAGTTAACTAGTTAGCCATGTGACTCGGCGACTGTCAAGGTCGATGAACAAAACGGGTTTCTGGTCATCGACTGTTGCATGGAGTAATTTTTATATTTTAATGTAAACATGTTTGAAGGGCCCCTCCATCAGGATGTTTTTGTTTAAGCCGAAATCAATTATCGACGTGTCTAGAATCTATCATATTTTGTGGGTATCCCATCGATATTCATCCCTTAAAACGCCAATGTGCGATGATGCCTGAGCGCGACCCGAATGTTCTCCATTGTCTGTTTTACTATCACTGCCCCTCCACCCCTTACCTCCTTTCCGTCTTGTGGATGACTTTGTTTGAATAGAATATCTAACAGTGCGGATGCCGATACAGTGTCGATGATCCCTCGGCTCACCACGGCGTCGGAGTTGAAGATCGACAGCTTAGACTGGGGTGATGTCCCGAGCCCAAGTTTCTGGTCGATCCTGTCCAGCATTGTTGCGCTGAGGTGAATAAGAATTTCGATCTGCAGGTCCCGATGCTCGCCGAGGTCAAAGCCACCGACGTGTAGGTCTGGGACCACGCGTGGAATTTCTTTTGGGGATAGCCCGGTCGGGGTAGACAGCGATGAGTATATCTGGAAGAAGACCGTGTCGTACGTCTGGAGGAGCCAGGTATAGCAGGTGAGGATGGTTAGAGTGGTGGGCATATCGACGGTCGTGGGCGGAGTGGGAGCGTCAGTGGAACATTGATACAAATCAATCATGCTCTGTTCCGCCCCTGTCGACTCCACGACCATATAAGCCGGATTGCATGTGTTCTCGTCGGCAATGGAAACAAAATTGGTGTCATCCCAGTACTCTGACCGCGAACATTCGGAATTCGCTGAAGAGCCGGGACTAGGTTGTGGAGTCAGTCCCTCGAGTATCTCCAGAAACACCTGCGAACTCTCCAGGACCCTGCCAATGACGTTTTTGGGCAATTCAGCAGCCCTGTCTGTATGGGCCTGGTTATGGCATGGAGAAATTGACAAGAGCTCTGGCAACTTGGCTGAATGGATCTTGCTAAAATCGCGAGAAAGTCTCGAACTGAGGTCCGTGAGACGATGGAGAGGGTCTCTGCTAGTTTCCAACGGCTGTCTCCCCAAATTCTCCAGGATGTCCGGGCTGTCGTCAAGCAGAATATCATTGCTTGTCACGGGGGCCGTTTTCATGCCTTGCTCAGGGGAGAACAGGAGCCCGACCAATGATGTGGGATCATCTTGATGATTACCACAGCTTCGTGGACTTGACCGCATCCCGAAATCAAGGTTGCTGGGTGGGTAGGATCTGGTGTTCCGGGAAGTCGGACTCTTTTCGGTAATGAAGACAGGGGCATCCAGCGTCTTGGCCGGCGAAGGCTCTGTATTATGATGGCCCATCTCTGCAGATCTTCGTTTCAATGGTCTTTCTTCTGTCCTTTGCCGCACGCTTGGTTTTGAACCCTGGACCGAATCGGGCTTGGGAATCGAGCGCTGGCCGACCGTGAGCTCGCCATCTTTACTGTTGGTCCCGAACGCCAGATCGGACGGGCCAGCGGTGTAAGGGCTCGTTTGCTTCGGAAATAGAGTATGTGGCGGTACTCGCTCGGCAGATGCATCGGAAGAGATCGTCCCAGACAGTCTCTCAGCTGCAGTGAGCCTTCTGTGAGGAGGAAGAGTACTGACACAATGCGTGCCGGCCCTCACACAGCGCTCGCATGGGTCCAACGTCTCTGTGTAGCCGAAATGCGGGTACTCCTGATGCTTCGAGGATCGAACGCAGCGGAGCTTCTGACGACGGCAGCGGTCACAAGCACTTCGTCGGTAAACGTCCACGTTCATCGTGACAGCGTAGGAGTATGTTGATTTCGCAAGATATAGTGAGGCTATTAATCTCTTATGCTACGCGGTTGATAGGGCATTTTGCTTACCCTGTTGGTATATGTAGGATCACGTCTAGGGTGACTTTGACCTTCGCTCCTCTGTCGCTGATCTGAGACCCCGTCAAGTTGAGATCGACGCAGCTAGGCCCCGCCGGGTCCATGTAGAAGCAGGAGAAGAAGTTAAAATCCAAGTTCAACGCCCGAACATGTCAGATTTCCATCACGTCCATACCCAAAAGTTGCAATTTTGGCAAAGTATTCCTTTCCCCGAGCTCTGCAGCCTTCGGAGTGTCGAATTACCATGGCGCCGAGGTCAAATGACGTGCAGGCCCGATCTAAAAAGGAACCAGGTGTTTACCCACAGGACAGGGTTTCCTATGCTTATTCTGTCGTGGTGCAGAGGGTTAAGAGACCACAACATGCTCAACGTGGAGCATGTAAGACAAGATTGGGGAGTTATCCGCTTTGAGGCTACATCAGCAAGGGTACATACTAGTTACCGCACGTCCGTCAGTTCCCCGAGGATTGTTCTCTTCCTCGCATTATTGCTAGGCCCCATCTTCTCCCGAGTCAGTTGGCATTGAGACCTTGGTGATCCAACCAGCCCCGATTGGCCAAGCTGGGTGGGCAACTATTTGAAATGCTGGAGTTAGCTAGCCACATCTTTCTGTAGGGATCGTTATTTGATTCTCAACTAGACGATCTACGAGGATGCGCCTATGGCTACGGAGGCAAGGGCCGAAAGGTCGCCTTGACAAGTACTAGTTACCGTCACATGACTTAATTTGGTATGTGATCCCCTCATGTGGCTAGGTACCTGCGACTTGATCGGCGTGTAAAACAACATTTGGTCTAGGCGCTCGTATAACTTAGTTATCGGGACAAATCGAAATGTTGCCTCGACGCACTGAAAACTGAGGCCGACAGTTCACGATATGATAATGCTAAATCCACACCCTTTTCCAATTCGCTTATCGTTTGTCCATTCCCTGGAAAGTCCCCTCCTCCCGCCAATCTCTCGTAATTTTCGTCCACGCAATGATTCCCTTGGGGAAATAGGTCCACCGCGCCGGAATCTCCTCTGGCTTACCCTCGCGGTTGTAATACCCTGGGGGGCACGACTGCGCGAACAGTAGTCTCATCTCACTGCCTTCCTCATTTTGCTTCCCCCAATTCTCTTCTGCCTCTTCGGTCGGCTCGAACGCCTGGTACCGTCCGTCTCGCAGACAGGTTGCAACAAACTCCGCGATATGTTCGCCCACCGCGTAGGTGGTGTGCGTCCAGTTGGCGGTCACGCCGCTTTGCACCGGTCCAATGTATAAGAGATTGGGGAACTCTCGAATGTGGACCCCGAACAAGGTGGACGGGCCCTTCTCCTCCCACTTTTCGTCGAAAGTTCGCCCCTTCGTCCCAATAAGTTGAATTCCGGTGCGTCGGTAGAAATCTGCCTCCACGTCAAAGTCGAAGCCCGTTGAGTACACAAGGAGATCGACATCGTATTCTCTGCCGTTCGCTACCACTCCGGTTTCTGTGAGGTGCGAAACGCCCTGCCCGTTCGTGTCAACCAGCTCTACGTTTGGGTTGTTGAAGGCCGGCAGGTAGTCGTTGTGGAACGTAGGCCGTTTGCACATGAACGAGTACCACGGCTTCAATTTGGCTGCGGTAGCGGGATCCCTCACGGTGGAATCCACTTGTTGGCGCAGCTGATCCATCAGACGAAAATCCGCTAGTTGCATTAACTCTGGGATCTGCTCGGGCCGCACTTCAAAACCAGCCGTGGCGGCCTCCTTGTAGATTGCTCTCAGTGTGATCTCCTCAAGTCCTTCTAGCGCGTCACAATCCTTGTCTATCACCGTGCCAGTGAGGATGTTGGCAAAAGTTGTCATACGGTCTTTCTGCCAGCCTGGCTGAAGAGTTTTACCAACGGCTGCCAAGTCATAAAGGTTGTTCTCCCTGAACCGCACCGAAGATGGCGTCCGCTGGAATACGTACAGTTTCTTTGCATCCTGCGCAAGCTTTGGCACCAATTGGACTGCTGATGCTCCGGTACCGATGATTCCCACGGTTTTCGTTGCAAGCTTTTCCATGTTCCCGGTCTGGTCACCTCCGGTGATCTGATAATTCCAGCGACCGCTGTGAAAATGATCGCGCTTGAAGTTCTCAATGCCGGGGATCCCGGGAAGTTTTGGCTCATGAAAGGTTCCCGTAGCCATGACCACAAATTGAGCCACGAAATGGTCGGAGTGGTTCGTCTTGACATGCCAGCGGAGAATCGTGTCGTCCCAAACTATAGAGGTTATCTCTGTTGAGAGATGAGATCTGCGCTCGAGGTCCCATTGCGAGACGATGCGGTGAACTTGGTCCCGTATCTCAGGCCCGTAGGAAAAACGCCTCTCGGGGATGTACCCTGTTTCCTCAAGGAACGGAAGATAGATTAGAGATTCCACATCGCAGGCCGCTCCTGTGGCGGTTTTGTTAACATCCATTTACGGGGTTCCCACAGATCAGGCTTGCCTACCGGGATATTGATTCCAATACCAGGTCCCCCCAAATCCAGCTGCCTTGTCGATAATCCGAAAATCTTGCACGCCTTGCTGCTCTAGTTTGACTGCGGCGACCAGGCCTGCGAATCCCGCTCCAACAATGAGAACTTTAGTTTCCGTGTGAATAGGCTCGCGTGAAACGGTAGGCACAACATCCTCTCTAAAGCGATGGTATTTACCACCGCGGGCTCCTTTAAACTGTGCCACGCCCTCTTTCTTGAGTCGCTTAGCTCGTTCTGCCTGGTACCTTGCTAGAACGGCGTCCTTGTCGACTTGAAAGGTTTGCAAAGGGTGAACGGGTTTTGGTCGGAAGGCGAGATCAAACAATCGAGCTGGGAGGATTGCACGGAGAGTGGGCATCAACGGCCGAAGAAGAACGGACAGAGCGGCCCCCATGATTTATTGTTCATCTAGTTTTTTCTTACACAACCGGGAAACATTCTTGCACGGAAAGCAAGCAATCTGGAATCCAAGATATACAACCCCAATTATAACAACGTCCGAGTGGAAATTGACTGAGGGGAGTTACAACGTTCTTGGATCATCCTTGATGTAGACTCCCGAATCATCACACAGGCTTTTCCTAGGTTCATATTATGTTGCTCGCCGGTGTTGAAGAAGAAGCCAATCGGGGCAGTCGGTATACCTACCTTGCAGGAGTCTCGGTGGCGTGCAAAAGGCGTCAGGCATGTCATAGTGATTGGGACCCCACCGAAACCTCGGGGACGGCCTTTCCGATTGGTACGGAGAGTCCAGTCATCCTGTATGTTTTCATCAGGTCCGATGTCAGATCGACGTCAGATCCGATGAGCTGTCGGAAGGTGCACATCTCGTGAGGACTTCGCTCGTTTTGTGTGTGTGTGTGTGTGTGTGTTCCGAAGGCCCCTTGTGTCAGGAGGGGATCCTTGAATTCGCCTCTTTAGCTGTACCCTCCAGTGGCCTTCTCCACTAGTTAGTGGTATCAGCATTTTCCGGGTTGATGTTTTAGAAAGGCAGAGATTCGACCCCTGACTTGAGCCAAAAGCAATAGCAGATACAAACGAAGCAAACATGGTGGATTAACTAACTACATACGGCCAGCCCGACTCGAAATTCTTCTTCGAGACAAGAAAATTCCAACTGCATCTCCTCACTGATCTTGTCGAAGGGGGCTGAACTGCAGAAGTAGACCATATGACCATTTCACCGTATACGGAACTCCTCCTTCTTGAAATGCGTGCTTTACTGCGGCCTGATCTCTCCCTTTTCACCTGTGATCTTACATCGCCGGTGGAATTTGAGATACACCGCATGGTGTCCTGAGCTCCGGCGATGGTCGGTTGATCTGTATATTCACAGGTGCTTGATATCGGTGCTCCGAGTCCAATGGGTGCGCATTGGCCCAGCTCGGACATCAACGGGGTGGGTCAACATGATTTGCAGCGCATCTAGGTATGCTGTTGGCGTGGTGGTGATGATCGTGGTATATACCATAAAAACTACTCTATGACTTGCCAGATTTCATTTACATATGGACCTCTTTCTTATACATGAATTATATTCATTCGGCATACATTGTCCGCAACAAACTCATATTTTCACCTCACCATGGTATCATCCAACAATTTGTCAGAGCCTATTGCAATAATTGGCACTGGATGTCGATTCCCCGGAGGGTGCGACACTCCGTCAAAGCTATGGGATCTTCTTAAGAACCCTCGCGACTTGCTGAAAGAAATTCCAAATGACCGATTCAGCGTCGATGCATTCTATCATCCTGACAATGCACATCATGGAACTAGCAACGTGCGGCATTCCTACATCCTCGATGAGGACCTACGACAATTCGACGCTCAATTCTTCGGTATCAAGCCAGTCGAGGCAAACTCTGTGGATCCTCAGCAACGCCTTCTCCTCGAAACAGTTTATGAAAGTTTGGAATCTGCCGGACTCTCGATCCAGCAATTACGAGGATCTGACACTGCTGTCTACGTGGGTGTCATGAGCGCGGATTTTACCGATCTAATAGGGCGGGACACAGAGACATTTCCCACCTATTTTGCTACAGGGACAGCTCGCAGTATCCTTAGCAATCGATTATCATATTTTTTTGATTGGCATGGCCCATCACTTACTCTGGATACTGCTTGTTCCTCCAGCTTGATTGCCATGCATCAAGCAGTACAGACTCTTCGCAGTGGGGAGTCATCTATTGCAGTTGCTGCTGGATCCAACTTAATTCTCGGCCCGGAACAATATATTGCTGAAAGCAAGCTTCAAATGCTCTCGCCAACAGGCCGTTCACGGATGTGGGATGCGGCAGCAGATGGATACGCCCGCGGAGAGGGTGTTGCTGCCATTGTCCTTAAGCGCCTTAGCCAGGCCATAGCGGATGGGGATCACATTGAATGCCTTATTCGAGAGACGGGAGTCAATCAGGACGGTAAAACGCCAGGGATCACAATGCCCAGTGCAACGGCGCAGGTAGCTCTGATTCGGTCTACCTATGCCAGAGCAGGTCTGGATCTCAGCAAGCGTTCCGATCGGCCACAGTACTTTGAAGCACATGGAACCGGCACACCTGCCGGCGACCCGATCGAAGCTAAGGCTATAAGCGATGCCTTCTTTGGCCCTGAATTTGCCCCTAAATCGAAAGCTGATACTTTGTATGTTGGCTCGATCAAAACAGTCATCGGCCATACAGAGGGAACGGCAGGCCTTGCGGCTGTGATCAAAACATCCATGGCGCTTCAATCAGGGGTCATTCCACCGAACCGCTTACTCAAGGAACTGAATCCAGCTATTAAGCCTTTTTACGACAACCTTCAGATCCTTCCTGCTGCTGAGTCGTGGCCCAGGCTGGCGCGTGGTGAGGCGAAAAGAGCCAGTGTTAATAGTTTTGGCTTTGGGGGCGCCAATTGCCATGCAATTCTCGAAAGCTTCGAGCCATCAATTAACACACATATCTCTTCCACAGATGTGCCTTTTACCCCGTTCATTTTCTCGGCTGGTTCTGATAGTTCCCTAATGGCTAATCTCCGTGTTTTTCGGGACTTTCTATCTACAAAAAATGATATTCGTGCAAGTGACCTTTCCTGGACACTTGGCAATCGGCGGTCTACCCTGCCATCCAGAATTGCTCTCTCAGCCATGAGTCGAGAGGGTCTGATCAGCAAACTTGATGCCACTGTTGAGTCCTCTGACTCCGGTCCATTTGGAGAATTCAACCAGCGAAGATCGAACACGGAAGAATTGCGCATACTTGGAATCTTTACCGGCCAAGGCGCCCAGTGGATCCGAATGGGCGCAGAGTTACTTGAAAATTCTCCAAGTGCCGGCAAAATCATAACTCGATTAGAGAGAAGCCTGGAGTCTCTACCGCCAAGGGATCAACCATCCTGGTCGCTTCGTGAGCAGCTCCTCTCTGCGGAATCGTTAATCGACACGGCTTCGATATCCCAACCATTATGCACAGCGATTCAGATCATGATGGTCGATTTGTTGGGTGAAGCTGGCATCCGTTTCTCTGCGGTTGTTGGACACTCGTCTGGAGAAATCGGTGCTGCGTACGCGGCTGGGTGTCTCTCTGCGGATGACGCCATTCGAGTCGCCTATTATCGTGGTCTTCACCTAAAATCGTCCACGAAAAAAGGATCTATGCTTGCAGTCGGAACTACCTTCGAGGACGCAAAGGAATTATGTGATCTTCCCACATTTGAAGGCCGCGTATGCGTGGCTGCAAGCAACTCCCCAACCAGCGTCACGCTATCTGGAGACGTGGACGCAATCGAGGAGATCAAGCTTGTCTTTGATGATGAAAAGAAGTTCACTCGCCTGCTGAAGGTGGACCGTGCCTATCATTCCCATCACATGCGCGATTTCCTACAGCCCTATCTTCAGTCATTACAACGGTGTCGGATCCAGTTCAGACCCCCACGTGACAATTGTATCTGGATTTCAAGTGTTTTCACAAAAGACATCAACGAGGTATCAGAAAATGGTGCGGGTCAGTACTGGGGCAGCAACCTAACAAACCCCGTCATGTTTAGTGAGGCCCTCCAGCTTCTGTTGCAAAAGGGGCCCTTCGATCTCACAATCGAAGTTGGGCCGCACCCTGCACTCAAAGGACCTGCCAGCCAGACAATCCAAGAGACACTTGGCCAGGGTATCCCGTACACTGGAGTTTTGTCGAGAGGCCATAACAGTATCGAGGCGTTTTCTGCAGCACTCGGATACATCTGGACTTCTTTCGGTGACGGTGTAGTGGATTTTGCTCGGTTCTCAAATTTCGCTTCGGGTGCCAGTGTCCCACCAAAACCGCTGAAATGTCTTCCAAAATATCAATGGGATCATAGCCGAGCATTCTGGCATGAATCCCGTGTTTCAAGGGCCTTTCGCACTCGAAAGGATCTCCCAAATGAGTTGCTAGGTCGACAGGTTTTAGACGGCGCCCCAGACCAGTTTCGCTGGCGGAATGTGTTGAGACCGAAAGAAATCGATTGGCTTGATGGACATCGGGTTCAAGGGCAGATGGTTTTTCCCTGTGCTGGCTACGTCTCTGCCTGCATCGAAGCTGCTATGCGACTAGCGCAATCGCAAGCTGTGCAGGAGATCGAACTCGAAAATTTTGTCGTTGGGCAAGCCATTGTTTTCAATGACAACAACTCCGAGGTTGACACACTTATCACAATAACTGATGTTATCCATGGGGATGACACTATCGCTGCCAAGTTTTCGTTCTATTCGGCTCCAACAGGCAGTGATACACTCGACCTGGTTAACCATGCGAGTTGCCGACTACGGATTACACTTGGTGAGGGTTCCACTGATCTGCTGCAGTCAAAGCCGGAAGAGGACTTCGCATTGCTGGATGTTGAGCCTGATCGGTTCTATAATGCACTGGCGCAGCTAGGCTTCGGTTACTCGGGTGCTTTCCGCGCTTTGACTGGAATGAAACGTAAATTAGGAAAGGCCAGCGGTTCCATTGCAAATTGCCCTTCTACCACCAGCCATGTACCACCTTTACTTATCCATCCGGCTACGTTGGACACTGGCATCCAGTCAATCATGCTGGCCTACTGCTATCCCGGAGACAGCATGCTGCGGTCAATCCACCTGCCTACTGGGATTAAAAAGCTTACAGTGAACCCAGCCAATTGCCGAAAGTTCGCTGGCCAATCGACCGAAATTTCGTTTAATTCCACGGCATCCACTGACAGTGCACATAGCTTGCAAGGAGACGTGAATATTTACAGTCCTGACGGTTGTAAGGCTCTCCAGCTCGAAGGGCTTCTGACAAAGCCCTTATCGAACCCCACTGAGTCAAGTGACCTCAACATCTTTACTGAGCTGGTATGGGACGTCGACAGGCCTGATTGCGGAGAGATTTTGCAGAAGTCGAAAGTAGAGGATTTTGACGCTAATCTTCTGTTTTCGTTGGAGCGCGTCGCTTATTATTACTTAAGAACTCTGGATGAGACGGTGCCTATGCGAGAGCGTGCCGAGCTTTCATGGCATCATAAAAGGCTATTTGCATACGTTGATCACGTTCTTTCCCGGGTGTCCAAAAGCGTTAACCGCTTTGCACGCCTTGAATGGGCGATGGACACCAAGGACGACATATTGGCTATCTTGAACAGGTTGGTACCTAGAATCTTTGAATCTTGATACAGAAACAATATAGACTAACGCTTTATGATGTCAGATATCCTCATAATATCGACTTGCGGCTTATGCGAGCCGTAGGGGAGAACCTCCCAGAGGTCGTCCGAGGAAACTTGACGATGCTCGAGCCCATGATGCAGGACAATATGCTGAACGATTTCTACGTCGTTGCCCATGGAATGCCACGCTACACGAAATATTTGGCTGATACCGCAAGTCAGATCGGCCATCGTTATCCGCACATGAAAGTTCTAGAGATCGGTGCAGGAACCGGTGGTGCAACGAAGTCATTCCTCAAGGAACTTGGTGGATGCTTCTCCACGTACACATTCACAGATATTTCCAGTGGATTCTTCGAGAAAGCCTCCCAAGTCTTTGCATCTTACAGCTCTAAGATGAGCTTCAAGGTTTTGGACATTGAAAATGATATTGAACCCCAGGGCTTTGCCCCACACTCTTTCGATTTGATCATTGCTTCGCTTGTTCTGCACGCCACGAGGAACTTGGCACAAACACTGCGAAATGTGCGCAATCTGTTAAAGCCAGGCGGCTACCTTCTGCTTCTCGAAATCACCGAGAACGAGCAAATGCGATTCGGGCTTATCTTTGGGGGTCTTCAGGGCTGGTGGCTTGGTTATGATGACGGCCGCCCGTTTTCACCATGCGTGGGTATGGATGAATGGTCGAATCTTCTTCAAGAAAACGGGTTTTCGGGTATCACTTCTGCAATTCCACATCATGACACCCTTCCCGTTCCACTATCCGTGATTGTTTCTCAAGCCATGGACGAGAGAGTACAATACCTTCATACTCCTCTACAGTCAGTTCAACAGGGCCCAGTTATTCCTCGGCTGACGATAATCGGTGGTGGGGGCAGGAAGAGTGCAAGGCTTGCGTCAACAGCGGCGGAACTGCTCAATACTCAATGCGCCAACATCCGAATAATTGACTCGTTGCTTGAAATACGCGCAGAGGATCTCCCTGTTGGCGGAACTGTGCTTTGTTTGTCAGACATTGACGAGCCCGTGTTCAAGGCTGTCACAGCAAAAAAGCTACAAGGCTTTCAGGAGATATTTAAACAGTCCAAGAATGTTCTGTGGATTACTCAGGGCTCGCGTTCGGGAGACCCATATGCACGGATGGTAGTCGGATTCGGTCGCACTATAGTTTTGGAAATGCTGCATCTCCGTCTCCAATTTTTGGACATACCAGCTACATCTAGTGTAGACCCGAAGGTGATTGCTGATGCTGTTCTTCGCCTTGAAATGACCGGAGTGTGGGAGGATGAAGGGACAAGTGACACCCTGTTGTACACCGTTGAACCCGAGCTTTCCTATGATGAAGGAAAGTGTTTTGTTCCTCGATATAAGTTGAATAAGGAGCAAAACAACCGATATAACTCCACACGGCGGATTTACGCAGAGCTGGATATAGGGCTGACACCGGTTGAGCTTGTGTGTCACAATGACCATGTTTCTCTCATAGAGACTCCGCGACCGTTGTCCGATGAAATGGGCGACACTTATAGGAATAGCGTGGAAATTGACGTGGTTCTTTCCATGAGCAGGGCAGTTCAAGTCCTCCCCGGATGCTTTCTCTTCCCAATCTTTGGTAGGGATAGGGAGTCTGGCGATGATATCGTGGCACTATCACCCAAGCAGAGCTCGCGAGTGCAAATTCCTAAGTCCCTCATACTACCTCGTGGAAACATAGCCAATGCACTCGAGGTCTTGCAGACCATTTATACTGAGCTCATTGCCCAGTCCGCGATGCAGGATGTGGTAGCTGACAGTCAAGTCGTTGTTCTGGGACCTAATCATTCTGCTGCAAATTCCCTTCGTCGCATTGCTTTAGAGAATGGAGTTAGTCTCACCGTATGGACAACTCAGCCGGACAGGTTGGACGACAACGAGTGGGTTTACGTCCATCCTAGGTCTTCAATGGCCGAGATCAAGAGGATTATGCCAAATAATATCACCTGTTTTCTGAACATGGGCAATGACGACACTATTTCCAAGACGATCATCTCCTGTCTTCCTGAATTTACGCAAATAAGATTTGAAAGCGACCTCACGAGCGCAAAGTCTCATTTCACAACCAATTCGATGTCCGAGATCCGCTCTCTTCTGATTGATGTTGGGCGCGCACTAAAAACCCGCCGCAGCGCGTCTTCCTTGAGCTTTCCCACATTACATCTAAGTGATTTGACACATTTCTCTGGTATCCCGGACACTTGTGTTATTGACTGGCAACATGATTCGCACGCTATTCCGGTTGAAGTGGAGCCTATCGAAACCCAAGTGCGATTCCGTGGAGATAGAACCTACTGGCTGGTTGGGCTAACTGGTGGCCTTGGTCTTTCCTTATGTGAGTGGATGGCGCAGCAAGGGGCTCGCTTTATTGTCGTCACCAGCCGTAACCCGAAAGTCGATGGGCGATGGTTAAATATGATGAAAGCGAAAGGAGTTACTGTCGAAGTCATGTCGAAGTACTGTTCCCCGAGAGCCTTCCGGTAACGTGCCAAAACGGTAGAATGACGGCTAACATGTTATTTAGTGATATATCTGATCGAGACTCCGTCTATTCTATCTATGAACGAATCCATCAAACATTGCCACCTATAGCGGGAGTCGCTCAGGGAGCCATGGTTCTTCACGACACCATGTTTTTGGACCTCGATATGGAACGCCTAAACAAGGTGCTCAACCCGAAGGTGAAGGGAAGCACTTATCTCGAGGAATTATTCCGGGACACTGACCTAGATTTTTTTGTTTTCTTCTCGTCCATGGCTGCGGTGACAGGAAACCCGGGTCAATCCGCCTATGCTGCGGCTAATATGTTCATGGCAAGCCTTGCTAATCAGCGAAGGAAGCGTGGTTTGAATGCATCTGCGGTGCACATTGGCGCCATTTTCGGTAACGGCTATGTGACTCGAGAACTAACTCTAACCCAACAGGAATTCCTGCGTAAAGTAGGAAATCTCTGGCTATCGGAACATGATTTCCGTAGACTATTTGCTGAGGCTGTGTTCGCCGGTCGCCATGATAGGGGCCGCAGTCCGGAGCTGTCTACTGGTTTGAAGAT
The DNA here is from genome assembly GCA_001430945.1 of Amauroascus niger. Lineage (NCBI taxonomy): Eukaryota > Fungi > Ascomycota > Eurotiomycetes > Onygenales > Onygenaceae > Amauroascus > Amauroascus niger. The sequence continues at coordinate 384,076 of LJPK01000197.1, forward strand.
TATAGACAGTGGCGACTCCGAGGCCATTACCTGGTTTAACGACCCTAAGTTCCAACACTGCATCCGGCAGACTTCAAGAACAGAAATTGGTACTGAGGGCTCTCCGTCTAGCGCTCCTGTGAAGACCCGCCTGTTGGAAGCTCTCAGCCCTAGTGATGTGTCAGATATTATCTCTGGTAAGATGCTCTCTTCTTCCTGCGCTTTAATATTCAATATGCTAATGCATTGTGGAAAGACGCCTTCGCGACAAAACTGAAGACCAGTTTGCAAGTGGAAGATGATCGGCCAATTTCTGAATTAACTGCAGACCACCTAGGAATAGACTCTTTGGTTGCAGTTGATATTCGCTCGTGGTTCATCAAGGAACTGCATGTGGAAATGCCCGTTCTAAAAATTTTGAGCGGAGCAACAATGGGCGAGTTGTTGATTCAGGCCCAGGAATTATTGCCCACGGAATTGACACCAAAACTGGATCCCAATGCTGAACCCAAGCCTTCAAAACCAAAGCAAATTGCATCGCAGCCACAGAAATCGGAAAATCCAACAGTCGAACGGCAAGGCCGCCAGAACTCACACGCAATACTACCTGCTAATTTTGCCTCGACAACTACAAACGACGCTGCAAATCCTAAACACATCCAACCGAACGTTATTGTCAGAAACCAGGATAGAATACCCGCTACAGATATTGAACAGGAACGCACCAAGTCCAACCTGCCTGACAATCCACCAGAGGACTCTGACTCTGCTTTCTTACCAGTGCATGTTGACACCGATGTTAAGGATCATGACGCACCACGTTCGGGCTCCTCATCTAGCTTATGGTCTGAGATTGATGAATCCGAAGCACAGGCGGAAACATCTTCGACCGATTCGTCTTTAATTATGAACCAGTTGGCTCCAAATCCTCAGCCTGTCAAGGTCACTCGAAGCGTTCCCATTGCATTCGCTCAGTCCAGATTTTGGTTTTTGATGAAGTACCTGAAAGACCCATCGGCATTCAACATAACCGTTTCTATCCGTCTTGATGGTCCCTTGTTAGTCGACAACTTCTCGCGTGCTGTCCAAATCCTTGGGCAGCGGCATGAAGCGCTGCGGACACGATTTGTTACTGACGCCCGAGGGATCACCGAGCAGCAGGTGCTTGCTACTTCCACTCTTGGTTTAGAACTTCAGACAATATCGAATGAGGATGAAGTGGATAAAGTGTATCGCGAAATCAAACAGTACGCGTTCCCTTTAGAAAAGGGGCAAAATATGCGTATCTTGCTCTTGAAAAAGTCAGCAACCTCATTTCAACTCATAATTGCGTACCATCACATCAACATGGATGGCGTCAGTTTGGAAGTCCTCTTGAAAGACCTGCAAATGGCTTACAAGTCCAAATTCCTGAATCCTCGAATCCTCCAGTACGCCGACTTTTCGGAGCAACAGAAAAGAGAATACAAAGCAGGAGAATGGGACAGCGATTTGGCTTACTGGAAGAATGAATTCCGGTCCATTCCGGCTCCGCTGCCCCTGCTTCCCTTGGCGAGGACATCGTCCCGATCCATATTAACTGCGTACGCAACTAACACAGCCGATTTTCATATCAACTCAGAGTTGCTGGCTCGAATGCAAGACACATGCAAGAAGTTGAAAGTATCGCCACTTCATTTCCATCTGTCCGTTTTTTATGCCCTGTTGATTCGACTGGTCAACGTCGAAGAGCTCTGCATTGGGGTCAGCTCCGCCAATCGGTCTAGAAGCGATATGTTACAGAGCGTTGGACTCTACTTAAACCTACTTCCACTTCACCTCACGTCGCAACTGGACCAGACATTTACCAATATCCTGCAAATCGTACGTGAAAAGTCCTTGAACGCCTTTAGTCACTCGAAGGTACCAATTGATATCATCATGAACGAGATCGGCACTCCGCGATCTGCCTCCCACAGTCCTTTGTTCCAGGTTTTGGTGAACTATAGGGCAGGTGTCTCTGAGAATCGAAACTTCTGTGACTGCATGAGCAAGGTAGCTGCTTTTGAGCAGGGGCAAGCACCGTACGACTTGAGTTTGGATGTCATCGATAACCCCGAAGGCGATTGCCATGTCATAGTCGCTGGCCAGTCTGCTCTCTACGATTCTGAACATGTCGACATTGTCGGCCGCATGTATCAAAACCTTTTTGCAGCATTTGCTCGTAATCCAGCATTGCGCTTAAATGTGCCAGCGCTATACGAAGCTGACGAAGTGAAGCGCGCAATACAACTTGGACGAGGTATGTTTTCTGATGTTTGGCGATGCTCCATCTATGCTCTATGCTAACACGGGAAACAAATATAGGTCCAACTTATGCATACAGATGGCCCGAGACAATCCCCGGACGCATTGATATAATGGCCCAGCGCTATAAGAACCAAGTAGCTCTGATTGATGGGAGTGGGAGCAGGATGACTTACGCAGCAATGGCTCAGAGGGTAAATTCCATTGCTACTACCCTAATGGACAAAGGAATGGGCCATGGCAGCAAGATCGGCGTCTTCATGGACCCGAGCTCTAATTGGATATGCTCGCTGCTGGCTATCCTCCGGATAGATGCGATATACATTCCCCTGGATCGACGCACGGGAGCTGATCGCCTCTCCATTATCGCCCAAGATTGCAGACCTAATTTGGTACTTGTTGACCAAGCAAACGAGTCGGACTTGGTTTCTCTCAAGTTTCGTGGAATGAGCGCAAATGTGGATCGTATCGCCAACAAAATTGGTCTACCGCCCTTGGTAAATTTATCCCAACCGGGCTCCATAGCTGTCATCATCTACACCAGCGGATCGACTGGTGTACCCAAAGGGATTGTCATGAAGCACTATACTTTCCGAAATAATATTGAGTCATCTACGGACTATTGGCACTTCCGTGAAGGACGTGAGATTACTCTGCAGCAGAGTTCATACAGTTTTGATATGTCCCTCTCGCAGACGTTCCTGACTTTGTCTAATGGTGGTACGCTCTGCATCGTGCCCAAGGAAATGCGAGGTGATCCACAGGCTATATCCTCAATGATCGGGGCTGAAGGGATCACATTCACTGAGACGACACCGTCAGAGTATATCAGCTGGCTTCGATATGGGGATATGGATAATCTTCACAACTCCAAGTGGCGTGTCGCTGTCAGCGGAGGCGAACCAGTTACTGAAAATTTGACACAAGCCTTCCGCCAGCTCAAGAAACCAGACTTGCAATTGATCGACTGCTATGGCCCAACGGAGGTTACATTCTGTTCGCATAGTAGGAAAGTCGCCTATCTTGACCAAGAGCACACTTCAACTCTAGGCTTTGAGACCTGGCCAAACTACTCTGTGTATATTGTCGACGGCCGCCTAAAGCCCGTTCCCACGGATATCCCGGGAGAGGTGCTCATTGGCGGAGCAGGGGTGGTTGCTGGTTATTTGCATAGTGAGCTGGACACCCGCGGATTCACACGGGACAATTTCATATCTCCAGAATTCATGGCCAATGGATGGTCCAGATTGCATCGTACTGGCGATTTTGGACGACTGAATACCGATGGAAAGCTTATCTTGAGTGGCCGAATTGCTGGTGATACACAAGTAAAGCTTCGAGGCATCCGAATTGATTTGCAAGAAATCGAGTCAGCGATTGTTAGCTGTGCCGATGGTAAGATCATTGATGCCGCAGTCACAGTACGTGAATCATCAAATTCAGCCTCTGATATTTTGGTTGCGTTTGTCACCATGGTCGGCACGGACAACAGCAATGATCTGTTGGAACAGATTCGGACTCAACTTCCCTTGCCGCAATACATGCACCCTGCTGCCATCGTCCAAATAAACAATTTGCCCACCAATTCCTCTAATAAGATTGACCGATTGGCTCTCAAGAGTCTACCTCTCCCTAGCACCGCTGATCTAGGGGGTGCCGAATCGAACGAGCATGAATCTACATCCATCACCATGATGAGGGGTGTCTGGGAAACGGTCATTCCAAGAGAGATTTCAGCGCAGTTCGAAATTTTCCCTAACTCCGACTTCTTCCACGTTGGGGGAAATTCTATGCTCCTCATTCGTCTGCAGTCAGAAATAAAAAAGGCGTTTGACATCACCGTCTCTCTGTTTCAATTGTTTGATGCCAGTACACTTGAAGCGATGGCATCGCTAGTAGCTGGGTCCGACTCGGCACGCAAGGCGGCCGTTGACTGGGAATCTGAGACCGCAGTGGCTTCCGATCTGCTCAAAGTTCCCGTCACGAAACGGTTTTTCGCTCATCCCGAGGTGGTTGTTCTGACTGGAGCGACAGGATTTTTGGGGCGAGCGATATTGAAACGCCTCTTGAAAGATTGTAGCGTTCAAAAGATCCACTGTCTTGCCGTTCGTCGTGACTTGCGCACTCTTACCGACGAGTTCAAATCTCCCAAGGTCGTTATCCACCGTGGCGACCTAACCCTACCCCAATTTGGACTCACAGATCAAATTGTAGCTGAGATTTTCAAGGAAGCTGATGCGGTTATCCACAACGGTGCTGATGTTTCCTTCATGAAAACATACCAAAGCCTGAAGCCTACCAATTTGGATTCCACCAAGGCATTGATTCGTTTGTGCATTCCTCACCGGCTGTCCTTCCATTATATTTCCACTTCAAGCGTCACCCACCTCACAGGGCAAGAAATTTTCGATCAAGAATCTGTGAGCAGCTTCCCTCCGCCACCCGAAGAGGGCTATATCGCCTCGAAATGGGCGAGCGAACGGTATTTGGAAAAGGTCAGCGAACAATGCGGGCTGCCCATTTGGATCCACCGGCCTTCGTCCATCACGGGCGATGGGGCCCCGGAGTCAGATATGATGTCCAATCTCCTCCACTATTCCCGGACTCTCAAGGCTATTCCCAGTACTAAGAATTGGACGGGCTGGCTGGACTTCATCTCTGTTGATCGAGTGGCTATGCAAATTGCCGATGAGGTGTACGAGGACTGCTCCTGGCCCGGCTCTGTCAAGTACATGTACGAAGCAGGAGAGAGAGAAATCCCTCTGTCGGACCTCCAGGGTGTCCTTGAGCGTGAGACAGGCGAAGACTTTGAAACTGTTTCGCTAGAAGAATGGGTGTCTCGTGCAGAAGAAGATGGTCTTTCCCCGTTGCTTGGGGAGTATCTTCGGGGTGTTTCGGGTATCCCTCTAGTTTTTCCCCGTTTGGTGCAGACGACCGGTTTCTTTTAGCATTGCTATATTCTGGGATTTATATGAATCTGTTTGTGTATTTGATCGTGTTAGGTTTCTTGCTATATTGAATGAATGCTGCTCTTCAAGATAGTTGTTATAGATCACTTTTTCCTGATTTGCATTGAGCACTCTTTGAGCTTAAAGGAGTAAGAATCAGTAGTTTATGAATTAGTGTCAATGTGAATGTTTTTCTGATCAAAATCTCAAAAATAATGTGCCGGTCAATTACTACATGTAATCAGTCTCAACAAATTTAATCAGCAGGAGAGGGGGTAAAAGTTTTTCATCAGTCTTCTAACATCATCATCCAAACTGTGAAACTTCTGTGCAAATTCAAAAAGTTGACCGGCGATGCATGCTTCATGGAGGTCAAGTGGGTTAGCCCTGAGGAGCAACCGCTTGTAAACCTCCATCAAGATGCATGTCTCTTCAAAGGTTTTACAGTTCAAAAAACCATAGTCCACTTGAATTGTACGGTCAAGGGGATATTCAACCGGGTCATTTATTGCTAGGAACTGCTTCAGAGACCATACGGAGAGATGTGGCCCGGAGGGTGGAACTGAGAGGAATCCTTCAAGTAAAGGAAACGATAATCTCTGATCCTTGAGGCCGACTGAGTCCATGAGTTGAATTAGTGTTCCGGCTTTAAAGAAATTCCAGAAGTCAGTGAAGGTGGCAGTCTGAAATTTGGACTTCATCAGGGTTGTGGATGCGCGGACATCTTCGAACCCTGCGTCGCCGAGCAGTAATCGTTGGTAGAGTGCCCCAAGCCTTTCCTCTTCGCCCTCGGTACGACAGGTGCAAAATCCAAGGAAAAACCAATTCTCTTCAATTGGGTGAGGATGCGCCATGTGGCAAGCCTCCGCTAGAAGGCGGAAACATTGCTTCTTTGCCTCTGGTTGCAACTCATGTGGCTTTCTAACCTGATCCTTTTGGTCCAGGTATGAACGTGCTTTGTCAAAGAACTCGGCTATCTCCTTCTTGCTCTGCTCTTCTGGTGATAACGGCCTCTCCAAGATATGGGTGTGATTCAGAAACCATGGAAAGTATCCTCCTCTATGGGCTTCTGGGATATTATAGAAGAATTTTTTGATGTGGTCAACAAGCGAGCCTTCAACAAGGACTCTCGATAGGTACAAACCCTTATAAAGCCCCAAGAGCTTGCATCTGTCGGCAAATGATGCTAACTGGTCAAATCCAAAATCTGTAAGAACGTCCTGTTCTTTTGGCAGCGAGTCGGCCACAATATTCATGTAGAGATAATCCGCAGAAGTTAACGCACGCTTCTGGCAGGTAAAAAGATGGCGTCCGGATCTTTTCTCTTCACAAAATTCACTGCAATAACGGCCTTTATGACATACGCTACAGGTTCGTGCCGTCGATTTCGAACATTGAGAGCATTGGTCAAGGGAGTGTTTAGGTAAAACAGTGCCAGTTATTGTGGGAATGTCTACACTAAAATCTTCGGCCACTGAAAGCCTAATATGTTCAGAAAACAGTTAGTTTTTTTCCTGTCCAACGGCAACCCAAGGAGTACTGTTGCGATGCTTCACCTTTTAAACATTTGAGCAACTCTCTCCTGATCCTCCTGTGCTTTATGTCAACCATCTGTGCGTCTTCCGGCGCATAGTGGCCCCAAGCGCTGGCTCCACCGAGAACAGAGGTTTTCAATTGACGTTTGCTTTTCTCAAATTCTGATTTCAATTCCTTCCTGAGTTTTGTTTGAAGGTGTACCAGTGCCTTACATATCTTTTCACCTTGCCCGGGGGCCAATCCCACCGTTTCGGGAACTGACCATGGCTTGAACAGTCGTCCATGACAACCTCTGGTTCTGATCTTGCTATGTGCCTGGAGAAAGTGCCAGCACATGAAACAGCTGTATTTGCTGCATCCAAAATATGGGAATAATTGATCAGATGATTGCCTATCCTTGCTGAAATGAAGGATCATCTGGACCTCGGCGTGAATATTAAAGTTTTGCTTTTGCAATTTCGCGAATTGTTCCTGGGCTTTGGCAACGGTCCACTTTTTTCCGAGCACAGTTTTAACCGTCGATGCATTGAGTGATATACCAAGGAGATCAAAGACCTGTTTCAATTGAATAGGGTTACGCAGTGCTTTTTGGAGATCCCTGTCATGAGGCACCGGGGTTATGGTGACTTTACCAAAGCTAGGGAGTTTGGAAGCGATATCTTTGAACTTCTGAAAAGCAATCCGCAGCCTCCCCAGAAAGCAAATATCTGCCCATAGCTTTTGAGTCCGCGGCGTTGCGTGCGGTGAGTCTTGAAAAAATTCCCGAACATCCGGATTTATTTGTGATTCATAGGCTTGAGAGACAAGTTTATTATGCCTATCAATCAGCGTTACAAAAGCTCTTTTGTCATCAAACGTCATCTGGAGGGCGTTGAGGTTTTGGCGTGCCGTAGCAAAGGTGTCATTGGCATCGAAATTGAAGATATGGTCACAGGTTTTGAGGCTCGCTCTCAGGTTTGGGATGTATGAACCCTCTAGACGACAGTGATAGTACGCCAGCATTCCATTCCATAACTCCTCGACGGTTTGTTCTATGATGTCAATTTAGCAATTTCACATCAGCTTAACTTGCAGTTGGCACACACTCACCGTGGCTGTTACCAGACAGCAGCAGGCCCAGTTTATCGAAGAAAGAGAAGTCAGGAGTCTTGAACCCTTCATTCCGCGTGACAAAGAGTGTGACCTCTTCCTCTCCCTCGACCATGCTAGAGCACGCCACGGACCTGGCACCTTTTTCGTTGGCAACCAGCTCCGCTAGACAGTCCAGAAACTTCTTCTTCAGCTTGTCGTGTCCCGAATATGAAATTCGTTGAGGTTGGCTGGTGTCGACGCTGCCGGCGTCGCTGTCGTCGTCGGTTAACTCGCCCCCATCATGCAAAGAGGCCGACTCAACCTGGCCCCCATTCCGCAGAGTGAGGAGGCTGGCAAACGCGGCAAAGTGGGCCTTGTTTAACTGAGGGTGGTTCCAGTCAAAACATCCAGCCATGGTGTTGAAGTTGTTGACAGTGTGTATCGGATGAAACTCAAGCTGGGTTAAATCAAGGTACGGCGGGGAACCTGTCGAGGTGTGCGAGTCCTGGGAGGTTGTTGGAATAGTTCTGAGATGATATGCACGTCGTAGACATTCTGGCCCTATGATTGGCTAACTAGTTAACTGCAGCTGGAGTGATCTGGCAGGAGCGTTGATCCGACCATATCATATCACCCAAGAAATTCTCCAGTGATAAGATATCCTGCCTTGCTCGTGTATATATGCACTGCCATAATTAATTGCCAAAGGAAGGTAGCCTAGACATTGAACTTTCAAAACACAAGCTTTAGCGCCTTGTATGGGCACAGAATCTTGAGGGGTCGGAAAGAGATCGAGGATGTCACCAACGCCAAGTTTTGGCAAAAAAAGAGTGTGGAATTACAGCGCATGGTCTGTGGTGAGAGGCGCTTCGCGTTGTATGTTGCCTTACTGGATGGGAAGGCACTATAAATATATGTACCCCGTAGTTCGACCTCTTATATTCTCTGCATTGATATTCAATAGCAGTTTGATCGCTGAGTTTCTGTTGCACCGAAAGACCACGGCTAAACAGGCACGGCCTAGTCATCCACCCTAGATGAGATTTTGGTGGATCATCTATCACAAAAGACTTTGGACAACAAAGTTGATCAGCTCATAACTATGCTTCTACCAAAGTGGAGATTTGAAGCATGAGGATAAGTAGTAAGCATATGGCTAAGACCGGACAGCACGAACTTGGGCGAAAATGCTGTGGATGACGCCAATGTTAAACGATCTTGGGTGATCATCCGAGATAAAACTCCCTCTGCGTAGCCATCCATATTGTCCCAGTTGCTGATATCATGAGCATCGGGGCCAGTCCCTTTCCAGGCCTCATTGTCCCAAAAGCTAGCCACTCGCTGGCAAAATGCACTAGGGCGATGGCATACGTGGACCATGCGAGAAAATACACTTGTGGATTATCCACTTGGTAAGCAGCGAGGGCGCGGATGGCGCATGTGTGAAGCGTCAGGGTGCCAGACAGCCGGGCAGCGAAGTCAGTGATTTGGGACGACGCAGAGGGGCCATTGTAGGCTCTTAGAATATGAGATCTGTTGTAGTAGCATCCGATAGTATTCCAGGCCGCAAGGGCTGATGTCTGTGGATGAGCGAGCATTTGTAAGGACAGTCATGAAACAATTAACTAGTTAATGAAGAGGAGAGGGCTCGGAAGCTTACGAAGAGAAGCCAGAGGGGCAGGAAGCCGGAATGGCTTGACGGCAATGAAATCATTTCAAGCCGAACAGCATCAACAACTAGCTGGGCTTGTCGACTTGCGACGAGGTGCGCTCATACGAGAAGTTGCGGAGATGCACTCTTGGGATGCTTGGCAAAAAGTCACGCTTGGTCGAATGTATTAGGTAATACGGCCCGTATTCACGTGATTTGTTTACTTCGTGGGTTAAGCCGGGTGTTTCCGTAGCGTGAATACCACAAGCATCCTCAACCTCACAGAATGACACCCTACTAGCTGACTAATATTTTAGTGAGTTGACTAACTGTATCCTGCACCGTAAATTCATCCAACGACCACCCAGAGAAAGACGAAATATCGTTCAACCCTCGTTGGCCATTTTCAAGAAAGGGGAATTGTTGGGTGCCCTTATATTTCGCTCAATCAAACAGGCGACACATTGCGTTGACTATCGAGGCTAAATGATAATTAACTAGTTACACATTATGCCATCTTCTCTTCCAGCTTACGCCTGGTCATCTGGCCTAATTCCGCAATGTTGGCAGCTCCCACAATCTCAACGACCGTAAACGGGACGCCGATTTTCTGGCGAAACCAGTTGCGCAATTCGATACTCACCAGTGAGTCCACTCCAATGTTTGCCAGCGGCATTGTCACGTCAACCTCCTCGTCGCCGCGCATCATGAAGTTGAACAGCGTTGCCCCAATTTCCCGCACCAGGAACTCCGTTGCTTCCTCCGTCCTCAGCATCGCAGGCGTTATGCTGCACGCCTGGAGGAACTCTTTGAGGCTGCCATCCTTCGTGGCTGCAGAATCTGCGTGGTCCTGGAATTCGATGTTCCGGTACACCAGCAGACGCGGGCTTTTCTTCCAGCCCGTACGGTTCTTTGGAGATAACAGTGGGAGTTTTGAGCGCAGCCCAATGATGACTTGGCTTGGATTAAAATAGCTGCTGGCCAACACCTCAAACTTCTTAATCCCTTCCGCTTTCACAGTCGTGCTCTCGGTCCTGGCGGGGTGAGAGCGCATAATCATGACCTCCAGCGAGTCCAGCAGGTCCTGCTCATGCAGCATATGGAGTGATGTGGCTTTAAGGGCATCGAGGAGGTGTGTTTCTCTTGCAAGGAAGCCTACGTCCTCCATGATCCCAATGTCGAGCGTCGACGCTGGAAGTCCAATGGAGTGTCGGTACTGGACAAATGCATCCATAAAGGTGTTACCCGCAGCATAGTTTGCCTGGCCGATTTGTCCTGCAGTTCCTGACACCGAGCTGAAAAGAAAGAAGAAGTCAAGCGGTTCCTCTTGCTTGCTCAACATGTGATGGAGGTTCCAGGTGCCCTGCACTTTGGGCAAAACTGCCGTTTGCCACTCCGGGAATGTCATATCAGCAAAGTTTGCATCCTGCAATGTTGTCAGCCCTTTCTTTCTCTCTTTCTTTTTCTTTCCCTCCGTAAAGGTGTATGTGGATTGTTTTACTTGCCTGAAGGACCATCGCTGCATGCAGAACTCCAGCTATTGGGTTATCAGCGGACGCTACCGCTTTCTGGACGTCCTGAATGTTGTTTATACTTCCGCTGATAGTCTTGATAGTGCAACCTAGACTCTCGAGCTCTTTCAAAAATTCAGGGTTCGTGCTGGCAAAGGTGCTTGCGGATCTCGAAAAGAAAATGAGATAGCGGGCTCCTTTTTCAGCGAGGTATGTGGCTACGGACTGCCCCAGCCCGCCTAGTCCGCCAGTAAACAGATACGTTCTGTCTCCCCGCAAGACCACCTCTCGTCGAGCTGGTTCTGCAACAAGAGTCCCTTGGCTCTGCGGGAAAGTCACTACTACTTTGCCGATATGTTGCCCCTTTTGCAAATACCGGAATGCTTCCTCAATCTTTGCAGCTTCAAAAATTCTCGTTGGACTGATCGGCCGGAGATGTCCCTGCTTGCAGAGCTCTATTGTTCGCACCAAAGTCCTTCTTGCAACATGGGGTTTATGCGCCCAGAGCTCGGTATGATCGAACCCTATAAAGGTCCGGTTGCGTTCAAACCGGTCCATCTCCAATTGTGCTTTGCCGATGAAATCTCTTTTTCCTATCTCGACCATTGTGCCGAAGTCTGCAACGCATTTCCACGATGCATGGAGCAGCTCACCCGAGAGCGAGTTGAGGACCACGTCAACCCCTCTTCCACCAGTCTCCCTCAGAGTTTCCGGGAGGAAGCTGCTATCCCTAGAATTGAAGATGTGGTTCCGAGGGATACTGAACATCTCCATCAGGTACTTGGCCTTTTCTTCGTTCCCCACGGTACAGAAGATCTTAATTGAGACATCAACGACTGCGCTCATAAGTGGCGATAAAAGAGTAGCAACATACCTCCGCTCCTATAAATTTTGCTACCTGGATGGCGGCTTGCCCCACTCCACCACAAGCGGAGTGAATTAGAACGCTCTGAATGAAGTCAAGTCAGCATCTCTCCCGTCAATATTTCAGGTTGGCCCATTGTACCTGTCCCTCTTCTAATTTAGCAGCATCCATTAACCCATACATTGCCGTCCCGAAAACGCACGGTAGTGTCGCCGCCTCCTCAAAACTGTAGGAGTCCGGAATTTTTACACAGGCAATCTCTGGTACATTTAAAGGCGTTGAGAAGCATCCAACTGAACTGAACGTGACTTGGTCACCCACGCGAAGTTGCTGAACATTTGGCCCAACGCCACGGACGATACCAGCACCCTCGAAGCCAAAGTCGCCATGTTGGACGCTGTTCTTGTTTCCTTCAACTATCCCCATAGCGATAAGGACATCCTAGTGTGGTTTTAGCGGTAGCTAGCCTAACCATGATTTGAGGTTCGTTACCTTGAAATTAAGCCCGACAGATCGAGTCTCCACTTGTACCCAATTGCCCACGGCCGTGGTTGGTGCCACCTCCTTCCAGTGCAGAGTTTGTATTATTCCAGGCTTGTCAATTACAAGCCGTTTGACCGTGTTCATCAGCTCTCTCTCTTGCAGTTCTTCGGAAATTTTGATCCAGTGCATACGACCAATCTGAAGCTTCCCCGCACTAAATACGAACTCTGTCTCCAGGTCGGCGTCGCGATCCCCAGTTGTCACTCGGGACGGAAATGTTGCTAGAAGATCGAAAAGTCCAGCCCATCCGCTTTCGTCGAAGTTTTCCAGTTCGAGCGTGACAAAATCTTTACCAGTCTCTTGGCAGATGCTTCGAGCCATCCCGTTCACAAGGGCGTAGTTGGGATCTGTGCATTGAACCTGGCACGCGCCAGTGACCCACAAGAAACTTGTATCCTCAACCGAGAATAATGCATTTTTCAAGGCCTCAAATTGATCTCCAGTAGCATCAACGAGGAACGGATTTTCTATATCCAACAAGAAGACCACCGGTTGGTGACACGGGAGTGGATGTCCAACAGCAAAAAATTTCAGATTCAGTCCCTTGTCACGCAAAAACTTGACTGCGCTGCCGACTTGCGGGTGGCTGGAATCGCCGCATACAATGCTCACGTTAGTGAGCTTTTCAGTGGGGATCGGGATTGGCCTAGCGATTATACTATTACTCATATTCCCATCAAAGGCATAAGCATCCACGCCTGCGAATCCTGCTTGCCAGAGCTTTTCGTCCCACACCTCGTGGCTGACGTAGGGCTCATGTTCCCGGCCATCTTCACTCAGCCACCATCCAGCTAGGGGCCCCATGACATAGTTAACGGACTTGGAAGACTCTGGGCAGAGCTCGAGCAAAAATAAACGGCCTTCTGGATGCAGAAGTTTGCGAACGTTTGTCAGTGTCTGCACAAGGTTTGGAGTGGCATGCAAAACATTTGAAGCCACAACTAGATCAAAAGCCCCTTCCCCAAACCCTTGGCTTCTGGGGTCTTGAGTGATATCGAGAACGGAGTATTCTATTGCCTCGTATTCTTTAAAGCGCTCCTTGGCTCCGAGAAAAAACCCTGCTGAAATGTCTGTGTACATGTAACTTCCATACATGCGTTCTCCTTGATCTGACCTAAGATTCGGCAAGATGGTGGCTGTCGTTCCCCCTGTCCCCGCCCCAATCTCAAGTACTTTCAAATTGGGCTTTTTGTGACCAAGAAGAGTGAGAAATTGCATGTGCTCTGCGTTATTGGTGAAGTCATACATGCGCATTAATATGTTATCGGCAAGGAGGACCTCGAGTGGATCGGCGTCGCCGCTGCAGAAATCGACGCATCTGTCAAAGATCCTGTAGAGGGCTACGGCAACCGGATAGGCCTCTGTGCCAACAGATGTGTCAAACAGCTCCAGAATGATTTTTTTCCTTCCCTCCGAGTCCATGCCGGCGATGGCGGCGCAATCGGGGACGTTGGGGTACCGTCCCTGAACCGCTTCATTGTATGGAATGTCCATCCAGTCGCGGAATTTTATTAGATGTGATTGCGAAGTTTCAACACCAGCGAGCAGGACCCTGGATTCAATAATGCAGGCCAAGCCCATCCTGTCAACCAGTCGATGCGCTGGATCTTCAAAATCTTTGTTCAGAGATCGCAAGAGATGACCAGCATCAAGGAAATCCACGTCTGGCCGCCATTCAACGATAGCTGCGGCGTGTGGATCTTCATCTATGACTTCGGAACCGTCACTGAGTGGTGACAACTCAAGGCCCTTCCAGCTAAGGACTACTTTGCCATTCGAAACCCCAATTAGGGTGCTGGTTGATCCACCGCGGCCCTTTTCAGCGGCATCTCCTAGTACCCGTATCGGGCCCTCGGGTTTTCGAATGTACATCTCCTCTATGTATCTAGGAACAGAAGGCACCCTGAAATTCCGTCCCAGCCCACGGCACACGCAGACATTGGAGAGATGGAACGCAGCGTCGATGGAGGTGGGATGAATTGCGTAAAGTGCCGTTTCCTCGGGAGTGCACTTGTCATATATCGTTCCTACAGCTTTGCACTCCGTTGTGTGAGAGCTAATATCGGACAAGCCTCGGAATCTTATCCCGTAGTTGAGGCCATACTTCTTCCACACGTTGTAGATGGTTGAAGTTGCAACTTTCCGCGGAAGGTGTCCGATTTCTGGCACGCCTTGAGCAGACTCTGACCCAGGCCGTACTTGACCAGAGACATGCTCGGTCCAGATCTCACCATGTACTGACGATATCGAAAAGGTGTACCATTCCGACTTCAGAGTTGTCGTCAAACGTACGGGAGATAGGGAAGTGACTATCTCCACAGGATCGTCGTGGAGCACAAAGGCAGAAGCAAATGTAACTTTCCTTGCGGTGTAGTCTATAGATCCGGTGTGAAGTTGCCTGACTGCTTCTCCGACCATACCAAGATACCCAGCACCAGGGAAGATGATGTCGCCGAGTATATTATGGTCACGGAGCCATGGAGCGTCTTCAATACGCAGCTTGCAACGCCATGCGGGCTTTGCATCCCCAGTTTCGAGAACACGCGCACCAAGAAGCTCGTGATGATCAAATTTCCGAAGCCTCCAATCTTTTGAAAGTCGATTCTCTAACCAGTACTCTCCGTCGTAGTGCCACGGGTATGTGGGTAAGTCAGTCAAGAAATTGCCCCGCGGGCCTATAGCAGCGAGGTCAATGCTGACGTCAAGCAGCCAGAGATTACCCGCCGTCCGCAGGACACAGTGGTCACTCTTTTGACCGCGGATTAGCGTGGCAATACATTCTGCTGACCTACCCTGGCTTTGGACGATCTGTCGAATCGGGCCTGCGAGAGCTGAGTGCGGCCCGATTTCAACAAATGTGAGGCTACAATTTGACGCCGAATTGGCTAGTACTGCTTCGATAGCACCCCTGAAAAGGACGGGTGAAGTCAAGTTTTCAACCCAATATGATGTCGACAGGTCAGGGTCATCCGTGCCGGACACTGAGGAATAAAACGGGACCTGAGCCTTCTTGGCGTTGATAATCCCTAGACTCTCCGCGTAGCTCTCAGCAACGACCTTTACGTGGTCTATTTACACCTTTCTGTTAGTGTGTCAAAAAACCCCATTTAGATGGGGTGAAAGATACTTACCTGAGTGGTATGCACACTCAACATGGAGTGGCCGAACGAGGATGTCAGGGTGCGCTAAACGGATCTCTTCCATTACTTCCTTTAAGGGAATTGTATCGCCTGTTAGCGTGATGCTTGCCGGAGAGTTCTCACAGCCAATTATGACTCCAGGGCGGAGATATTGTTCGACAGCTTGTCGCCCTAGACCGATGGCTGCCATGCTGCCCTGGTGACTGGACTTCAACGGGAGCGTCGCCTGGCCTCGATAATAGGCAATGCTTATTGCATCCTTTGCGGCGATTGCACCGCAAGCGTATGCAGCAGCAATCTCACCGGAAGAATGGCCCGCAACGGCGCTCGGATAGACCCCCCAAGAGTGGAGTAAATCAACAAGTGCGATTTGGATTGCAGTGCAGCAGGGTTGAGATATTTCAGCTTCGGCGAGTCGACTCCGTTTTGGCGGAGCGAGTATTTCATCTAGATCTATCATTAGCACGGATAACCCTGTCTACGGTTGTTTGCCTCATGATCCCCGGAAGAGGACAGGTGCGCGGGATGTATGTACCTCTCATATTCCAAGCCGGAGGTTTGGATAGTTGCGCTAGGATGGAGTCAAGGCTGTGCATTGTCTCCCGGAACACTTGCTCTCTTTCAAAAAGTTCACGACCCATTGTGGCCCACTGTGCTCCTTGGCCAGTGAATATAAAAACGAGACTCTGGGAACTATTGGATGGTTTACTAATGCGCGAAAGCTCAAAAGCATCGAGCCCATCTGTGACACAAAATGCTCGATTTGAGTGAATCTCACGCCTGTTGGTCAGGGAATAAGCTTGGTCGGCGAGAGAGTCGGGGTGGGCCATCAAGTATTCTTCGTGTTTTTGTGCAGACCGCTCAAGAGCTTGCGGGTGCTTGGCCGAAAAGGTTAGAAGGTATGGTTTGAGACCATCCATATCGCTCGCAGATTTTGTCTCGGTGTTTTGCACAATGCCAAAAGATGCAGCGGAGTCGAGGACGACCTATTCTCAGCAGTCAGACCTCTTATTCTCTTCAGCTAACTGGGCACGATTTGGAACCCATGTCAGCAGAAGCCCTTTGTCCTTACATGAGCATTAGCGCCGCCGATACCGAAACTGTTTACAGCCACTCTCTCCAGCCTGTCAGCGGGCCATGGAATGGCCTTTGTTGGAACCTTGAGCTTCGCTTCCTTCCAAGGAACTAAAAGATTAACTGTTCAGCTTTGTTTGTTTTTCCATAGGGAGTAAAGTGCATTTTACTTTTCGGGTTGGGGTTTTTAAAATTGATATTTGGGGGTATGGTCTTGTTCTCTAGGGCCAAAACCATCTTCATGATACTGGAGAGTCCTGATGCCCCCTCACCGTGGCCAATGTTCGGTTTCACCTAATAACAGCATTAGGATGGTATTTGGCTCCGTGGATTTCAAGAAGCTAGGACGTACTGAGCCTATATAGACCCCATGCTCCCCCCAGACGTTGGCCACTGCGCTCACTTCTCTCGGGTCGCCGACCTAATGAATGTTAAAAACTTGTTAGTCTGTGCCACAAATCTCGATCGAGAGCGATGGCTTACCGGAGTCCCTGTGCCATGGCATTCCACCATGGCCGTCTTTTCGAAGTGGTGAATGCCCGCGAGATGGTGCCCCCTTCGCATCAATTTCTCATGACTCTCTGGGTTTGGCATTGTGAACCCCGCAGATTTTCCGTCCGCCGCGACACAAGTTGACCGTATAACAGCTCTGATTGGGTCGCCGTCGCAAATGGCATCTGATAATCGCTTTATATAGATGGCAGAAACACCCTCCCCTCGGCCGTAACCATCCGCATCAGCATCGAACGTCTTGCACATACCGTCGGGGGACAGCACGCCCTGTTCTGTTAATGCCACTGTTGTTCGTGGCGTGATGATGAGATTGATACCGCCAACAATAGCTCCTGTGCAATCACCACTGTGGATATCTTGACAAGCTAAGTGGAGTGCCACTAAGGATGATGAGCAAGCCGTGCGCACTACTAAGCTGAACATCCCTTAATCGATTGAAGCCGGCATCAACGAACCAATAGGAGCATACCTTGGGCCTTTGAGGTCAAATTCATACGATGCACGGTTGGCAATAATATAATCGCCATACACATACGTTCTCGTCGGGTTCAAGTCTTGCCCGTCCTGCATCTCCATCTCCCCCCAATCGTCGCCAAGAGCTCCCACATATACGCCTATATTCTTGCCTCTCCAGTTTGTCACACCAGAACTCTCAAAGGCTTCATATACAACTTCGAGAAACAGGCGCTGCTGTGGGTCCAGGAGCTCTGCCTCCTGCTTCGTGAATGACCAGAAGGATGGGTCAATGTTGGCCAGGTTCAACTCCTCGAGGAAATGCCCGAACTTGGTTCCCACATGAGTGACACGACCCGGCCCGTACCAAGTGTCGATATTGTAGCGATCCTTTGGAACATGACACCGCCCGTCTTTACCGTTGACGAGCAAGTCCCAGTAGGCCGAGGCATCATGGACTCCTCCTGGAAGACGCATGCCCATCCCGATGATTGCGATGGGCTCGTATATAGTGCCGGGGTCTCCATTCTTTCGGTCCGTTTCTTGTACGGATACGCCATTGGATTTGGGCGAATCTCCGTTCATCGCCTGGTTATTCACGGTATCTCCGTTCATGGCGGAACCATTGGTATCTCGGTGCACATTTCCCCTTTCTGACATGGCTCTATAACCCACCGAGAGGGATTCTTCGAATTCTAATCACAAATTTGGCTATTTTAAACCGCCGTAAACTTGCCAACGCTGTCAGAGTCTTAAGAAGTGAATTTAGGTCAGGTATGTTCTCCCAGAACCTTTGCTCAGTATCAATTCTGTCTATCCATCGGTTTTCGACTGAAATCAGGTATGCAATCACTATTTATATTAGATTTCAGACATGCATATACATGACTGGTGTGATACTTGACCGAGAGCTTGCCTACGGCCCTCGCTTGCTTCACTTTCTCTTCTGAATATCCGCTGGAGCTGAAAATGTTGCAAGCTGCATGGCGAGAACTAGGAAACAAAAGGGCGTGCGTTCATCTCCTGGACACTGGCGCATGCAACTACTGCAAGGCCTCTCTTTCAGATCATGAAGTCATAAGTGGTGAATTCCAACAATGGCCACAGATGCGCCAAAGCTGATGTTGGAACCAAACCCAACTCGCATGACTAAATAATTCTCCGTGCCGATAGGGTCTTTCGCCCGCTAAATGGCTTTCCTGAGCTCAATTCAGCCCCCCCTTGCGGGGACCCGAATGGTGACAGGGATGCAGGGCAGTTTAGCAGTCAGTTTTTTAGTCGGTGTTTACTATCCTGTGTGATGGAAGCCACAGGAAGCGGACTACCGCTTCGGGAGCGAAAGCCATCTTGTGCAGTGGAGTAGCCATGAGAGCCATTCTTCACAAGAAACATTGCAACTCACTTCATATGTTACTAAGCCAAACTCGCATTTTGCTGAGCTCCTTATTTGTTGTCAAGGGACAATTTGAAAGCAGTATAATTTAGAATATAAAGAAAAAGCCTGGTGTGTTTCCTATCCCCAAGCAGAAAGAATTCTTGTTATGAACTGTTTCACCGCATAAACTGGACCAGATGCAATCAAATACAGGAACCATCAGTGCCTTCAGCCCCCAAAATCAAACCTCTTTCAGAAATGGAGTGTTCATTGTCGGCATCGGCCACCACTACCCCCCATATAGCAATACCTTGGAGGATATCGAACAACATCTAGCTAAATTTTGCAATGTGAATACACCTGCGTAAGTGTGCTCCATGCGTAAAAAAGCCTGCCTTCAACCCCAACGGGAAAATCACTCATTATAGTTACTCTGATGAAGTATGAAGAAACTCTTTCAAGTCAACAGGAATACTGGCATCAAAGCACGCCCCAGCATCATATCCCGCGACGATCCGCTCTTCAACCGGTCCCAGCCTCCCACGATTGCCGACCTCGATCACCTCTTCCGTACCCGTGGGGTCGACCTCGCCGTGAGGGCCTGCCGCAAGGCCATCGCCGATTGGGGAGGCACTGTTTCCAGGATCACACATACTGTCGCTGCCACCGGCACCAACACTGGCAGCCCCGGCTATGACCAGCTTGTAAATGCGAAACTTGGGATCCGGGCGGATGCTCAGCAACTGTTGCTCGGCGGCATTGGTTGCGCTGGTGGCTTAGCTATCCTCCGTACCGCTGCGATGATTGCAAACGACGCGACAATGAGGGGTCGCCCGGCTTGTGTGTTGGGATTTGCGTGTGATCTCACCAGCACGAATGTTCGATGCGATCTGCGTATGCTCAATGAGAATCCGGGAGAAACCAGAGTTTCAATGGCGTTGTTCTCGGATGCAGCTGGGGCTTTCGTTCTTTGTAATTCAGTCGAATTGGATGACCCAGATGGAGCAATCTATTCAGTGCTGGACTGGGAGAGTGGTAGCTTGCCGGGAACGCTTAATGACGAGCAGTGTCTTGTTGATCCTTTAGGTTCGTACTTCTCCTCCTGGTCTCGTCAAGTCAGACCGGAGTAAACATTCTTGCTTAATCTTCCGAAGGCTTTCGGTCGTCCATGAGCCCAGAGTTGTCGAATATTACGAGTAACGCCGTGCAGCCCTTATTCTCTCGAATGCTGGAGCGAAACTCATGGCAGAAACCGGAAGGAGATAAGGAGTTAACAGCCACGGACCTGGATTGGGTTCTCCATCCTGCAGGGCTTGCTGTCTTGGACAACGTCAAAGAAAATCTGAAACTGGGAGAGGGCCAGCTGCGGGCGTCTTTTGACGTCTATGACAATAAAGGTAACTCATCTGGTCCAACATTGTTGATTGTACTCGACAGATTGAGGAAAATGGGTGAAGGGAGGGGAAATGTAGTGGCGTGCTCATTTGGTCCTGGAGTATGTGTCGAAATGATTGCGATGAAGCGATGTCACCAATCATGAGCAGAGAAGAATTGTGTTTGGTGAAGAGAAGAAGAACGAGCGGGCTAGGAGGAAAATGGAAATGCAGGTAACACGAGTCTAGGATTCCAGTTGATCTAGTCTTTCATCGTTATTGTAGTTGTAATCCTCCGCGTGCAAAGGATGTCCAGGAGCTGTGCCCTAGTCTCCGAGTCGAGATCGTCCATCGTAAAAGTAGTCTTTTGTCGTCCGCTCGATATTTTGCAGTC
Source organism: Amauroascus niger (assembly GCA_001430945.1). NCBI lineage: Eukaryota > Fungi > Ascomycota > Eurotiomycetes > Onygenales > Onygenaceae > Amauroascus > Amauroascus niger. The sequence continues at coordinate 404,788 of LJPK01000197.1, forward strand.
ATTGTCCCGATCGCCAATATAGGGCGGTTCGAGGTTATCCTCTGGGACGCAACTGAGAGGTGACATCGACTGGTTTGCATTGTGGGTGTCAGCTTTCATTAAAGAACCACTCGGAGTGAGAATGTCTAACGGCCCGGGTGGTGAAAGAGTAGGAGAAGGGATAGGTTCGATACTACCGGAACTACCGCTGAACGGACCCGGCAGGGGGCGATGGGGTTCCTGTCCTGGCGAGTTGATATCTTGCCAACATGAGTTTAGATTTAGCCCCAAATAACCTGATTGCCACGTGGGATTATCGGCATTCAGCACTGATGGGATTGTGCCAGCGGATGCATCCGGCCTTGAGGTTTGATAGTGGGCATCTTGATGAAAGGGCTCCGTCCCGCTCGAGGCTGGCAAAGTCAACAACCCCAAACGCCTGAGATGAAGATAGTGCCTACATGGAAAATGCTGTTATGGCATTGAAAAAATAACAGATTCGAGCGGATGGGTATGTACCTATTGCTTAAGTCAAGGCTCGATCTGCTGGGGAAATATGAGGCGCTAATATGTTTCCAGTCTCTTCCGTGAACGCTCACAGCAAACGAGAGAATCTCGTCCTGCAGGTCGATGTTAACGCGACGCCATGAGAAAGGGGCAAGCAGCATGCTGGAGGGTCCCTTTGGCGTACATCTTGATCTGTCCAGCCACCCTGGACGATGTCGGGGTCGAGAGAATTCTGCCAATGTTTTGCACATTCTGATCCCGTTATGTTAAAATCGAGATCTTCTGAGTAGAACTCAAAACGGTCGATACGTACGGTCAGGACTGCGGTTTCCCACTGCCTCAGATACCAAGGTCCAGCTTCATGCAAAATGGGAGCCGTGTCAGAGACGCTCAAAACTGAAATGATTCACGCTCGAAACCAAAGCACGCACCGATATCCGTTCGCCTTGATTCCGTCCACGAGCCGTCTGTTCTCTCCGTCCGTCCAGGCTCCCCGCTTCCATTTACAATTGATCTTCATCCACCGGTTGCGGCAGTCCTTATTGCTCCTGTTGGGCAATTCCTGGGCAATCGCTGTCCAATTGATCGTCCCTAACACCGTTTCAATTTTTTTTTAGCTGAATCGTTTAAAATATATACCAATGGTGGGCAGTCTTATATATGCAATTCAGTGCTTGCCTTTGTAGTGGTTCACCCGATCTTTGAGTAACTGGTCTTCATCGGGCGTCCACTTCCGCCGCGCTTTCGTAGTGTGGGTCGACATTGTTCATATGTGAAAGGCCGCAGAGACGCCATTCTAGCGGCAGACTCTCACATATCCAGGTGGTGTGTAACTGATATAGGCCCAGCTTCCAGTGTGTCTTTTCTCAGGCTACAACAGGATATCAACACTGCCAGCCGGGGGGGGGAAAGCAATGACCAAGAAATCAGCGGCACCGAAGCACACACGCTACTCTTTCTGCAGCCGCAAATTGAGACGTGCGGCATTCCCCGCAATTTGGAAGCAGGAGCAAGGTATTGTCGCGCTAATTGTTGTCTGAAATTCCACATTCAACCTGCCAATGGCCAGTATTCGACACCCATAGCTATGGGTTTGATGTTGGCAGCAAGTGTTCTAGGCACTCAAAAGGTCACGATATGTAGTTCTGCATTAGTTACCTCCCAACAATATGGCGTGGGGGAATCTCGGATCAAGAAATTTTGCTACAGGGAATACAACATACCCTTGCCCGCGGACATGGCACCTTGTTTGGAAAATTAAACGAAAATCAGTCAAGAACAGCAAAGGGACAAATGCGAGACTCGCAAATGTACGAGTAGACACTGGGATTGGTGGAATAAAAAGTGCTCTGCTTCATTCACTAACGGGGACGCAGACATCCTGGTAAGGTGATGGGCGCATGGCTTCTCTGCACTAGTTAGCGGTACCTAGTTATGCACATCGCCCCAACCAGTAGCTAGTTAACTATGTATGTAGTCAATTGGAGTGCCAGCCACCGCGCCCTTGAAGATGGAGCCTACGTTGCTGAACGGGCCAGGCCGGAGTTCGGCTATCAACAAACAGGCTAAGAAAATATACAACACAAGAAGAATTGCTAAAAGGGAAAAAGGCGGCTTCCGATTTTTGGGGCGAGGAAATACGGGATTTCTCAATTATTACCATGATTCAAAGGCCCCCGGCCACATAGCTCCGGGTTTCCATCCGTCTCATGACCCTATGTTTTTTCACTATCTCGTCGCAGATTGAGTGAAGCACAAGGCTCCTCCCCCAATGCATTAGACGCTCGACATTTTCTCTTGCTCGTTTATTTGGCGGGAAAAGCGGCCTTGCCCGCGGCCTTGCTTGCACCCAGCGCGCCAGCAAGGGAGTACTGCGTCGGGATCCCATCAACACGATGGACACAGTTGAGGTTCTTGACCAAAGTGATTTGGTAGCATGTGGCCGAACCTTGGCGCGACATAATAGTAGAGGAAGCCAAGAAGTACTCCCATATCTATCGAGCGGTTAGAGAAAGGCCAGTGATGGGCAAGTCAATGCTGAGAGACGATTGGGGTCAATGGGTTTAAGACTTACCCTATACCATTTCACCCCGTACTTCGCCTTCACGTTATCGGCATTCGAGAGCCAGTTGCGGTACCAACGCCAAATAGTGCCCGCGTAATGGACTCCAATTGTGTCAACGCTTTGCGAACAAGTTAGCAGCGAGCCATGCAGGTACAAGTGGGTGTAAATGGCCTTACCTTTTAACTTCCCACCCTGCGCCCTCAAGGAAATGGATGTGCCAAGTGAGTGGAGTTGATGCGTCAGCTCCAGGAAAGATATATTTGCTCATGAACATTCCCCAAACGAGATCCTCGTACTGCCACGGCTTTCGAATGCCGGCAATTTGGACATGGAGGACACCGTCGTCCTCGAGCAAATTGTAAACCCGACGAAAGAACGAAGTCATCTTCCGAATGCCCACATGTTCCGCCATTTCAAGGCAGGTAATTTTGTTGTACTTCCTGTCGGGTATATCTCGATAATCCATGCAGAGTATCCGACTTTGCTCCTCCGACACACCAGCATCGCGAAGCCACCTGTTACCCCAGGCTGCTTGGTTCCGGCCAAGCGTGACGCCGGTTACCTTTGCACCATAATTTACGCTAGCGAAGAGAGAGAGAGCGCCCCATCCGCAGCCAATATCAAGCAAAGATTCTCCACTTTGAAGAGAAAGCTTTTCACATACAATGGCGAGCTTGTTGTCTTGCAGTTGCTCCAAACTCTCTTCTTTGGACGGGTCAGAGATGACGCCGGAGGTATAGACCATACGAGGACCGAGGAACCAAGCATAGAAATCGTCCCCTCGATCATAATGACCACGGACTTGCTCTTCGTCTAGATATTTTCGGAGTCAGCAACGTAGACCACCCACGTTAAGATATAAAATGAAAGGATGCTTGCAACAATTAGAACACAAACTGGAGGAAACTGTATAACATACCCTGCGACCGGCTATGAAAGAGTACTTCGGGGAAAAAGTTGAGCAACAGGAAGCGGAAAATGCTTATGGTGAATCTGAAGCTAGCCCAATCATGGCGATATTCAAGAACCTCAAGTGCATCTCCGTTGAAGTCAACTTCGCCGTTAAAATACATCTCCACGAAAGTCTCCATCGGGATCTTGTTGAACCCCCTGTACTTCTTCTTGGAATCTTCATGTTTGAAATTCAGATAGTATTCAATAGGGCGGCCTGGGTATTCAACTTTGTGATTGATGCGAGGACTAAAGGCCGAAACATAGGTCCAATATGCGATGAGTATCGGAACGGCCGTGAGAAGGGCGAGGATAAGAGTTGCCAACAGCCCGCTTCCGAGTCCCCATGATATCGTCAATGGAACGAAGATGAGTAAAGAGAAAAGGATGGTATTGGAAAAGCTCTCTCCTCCTTGGCCGTCGATCGGCAGAGGTGCATTTTTGATAGCCGGGGACTGATGTTGAAAAGACTTTATCAGCAGGACTCACCCAATTGCATGAAATGATCTCCAAGGAGTGTACTCTTTATCACGTACCGAAGTGACTCTGACACCACAGTCCTTGCGAGTCTCAAGCTTGGGCTTCTGAGGCGGTGGCGTGGGCTTCCATTTGATTTCCTCCGGGCGCTTCGACATCCCAGCGACGGCAGCGAGAATATTTTGGCTAGTATGTACTCTGTAGCTGACCGTGGAATGTCGTCTTCTGGCACTGGTCGATTATGGCTGAAAACTCCGGGGGTCTTAATTTGGAGCAGAGCTGTTGAGGGCGGATGGTAGCTTCGGGAGCAAACCGGGAGAAGCGGTTAGGGAGGCCCAGCAGTTCGGGTGGCTCTGAGACATCCCGGCAAGTGCTCTTTGTTGCGAGCTTTTCGGAACCCTGAGGATGCGTGTTGAGCTGAATGCGTATGCCGCTAAACCAAATAAGTGAGCAATCCCCGGCTATGAACCCCGGGGCTATGTGTGTCGTCGTTCTTGGATCACATTCCAGGAGCACTTGTGAATGGTGCCTTCTCGCCAATCAATAGTTGACACCGACTGACACCGACTAACGGCCTGCAGGGATGTCATCTTGGTACGTATCTTGGTCCAAATTCGCATTGCACCTACAGAACGCCTACGAGGTAGGCAGGCTAGATAGAGATAGCAATGGGTCATGGCTCGCTGCTATATCTCGGCACAAGCCGGGATTTTGTTCATACTCATGGGGAGCTCTTTTATTGATGTTCGAAACATTGTCGCGGGCATTGTGTATTGTACTCATTAAGGGAAATGTGTGTCGTTAAGATGCTGTCTGACAATAGCCTGCCCTTTACATTCTCCTTTTGGCCATGGTTTCCACTCAGCGTCCTTGCACTGTTTCTCCTTAGAATCACCGTAAAGGTTGTTCGCAGGGAGAGGAAAATCAGACACTACGGAGGCCATGCACCGGAATTTGGAGGCTGGCTCCCATTTGGTGAACTCCTTCCTATCGCCCTAATATCGCACGACGGGCACCTGTAGCTAATTATCCGGGTAGGCCTCTCCTTCCTGGTTGAATTCCGGTCTGCGGTGGCCGCCGACAACAGCCTCAAGTTCTGCAGTGATACCTTTGTCCGGGTATGCAAGGGCCGAGAAAATCCATATACTGTAGAGGCTACAGTGGGTGGTCAGCGTATCATCTTCACTGCGGACGCAGCGAACATAAAGGCCATCCTGGCGACGCAGTTTGGTGATTTCGAGAAAGGAAAAAAATTTAGGAACGATTGGGTCGACATGCTTGGCCACAGTATGTAGCAGCTCTGGCACTTGTTATGTGTACCTTCTGGTCCAGCACATACCGATACATTGGGTGACAAAATTCACGGGGATCAGGCATTTTCAATTCGGACGGCCAGGAATGGCATAGTGCTCGATCGCGCCTCCGACCCGTCTTCAGTCGAGAGCGTGTCAGCGATGTGGACTGCTTTGAACGGCACGTCCAAAACTTGCTGCCACTACTCGGGACAGAAGGCTCAACGGTGGATGTCAAGGACCTGTTTCTGAGGTATAGCCTCTGAGAGGGCAACGGGCATATCCAAAAGTCCCAAAACTACTTCCCGACTAACGCTCAGACTCTTCAACGTGGCAGGTTCACCCTCGACGCCTCTGCCGACTTTACCCTAGGTGCAAAACTCGAAACCCTGAAGGACCCCGAAAACGAGTTCGCCAAGTGTTTCGAGTTGGCACGGCACTACAAGGTTCACAGGGAACGATCAGCGCCGTTCAAATTCCTTGTCCCGAAGAGCCGATATCGCCGCTACATCGACCATCTGGAGGGCTTCATGGACCCGATCATCCAGGAGGCGGTGACACATCTCAATGAAAGTCAGCAAGGTGAAAAGCCGACAAAGAAGCGGCGCGGCTACACGTTATTGCATGCATGCGCCGAGGTCTCCTGCGAAACACGGTTCCTCCGTGACGAGCTCCTGACAGCTCTTTTCGCCGGGCGCGACAACACAGCCATGGTGTTGACATGGACACTTTATGAACTAGCCCGCCACCCAGATGTCGTTGAGGACATGCGTCGGGTAATCGAGACAACTGTCGGCTTCAACCAGCGACCTACATATGAGGATTTGAAGGCTATGAAGCTGGTATCGAACGTGATCAACGAAACGCTTCGTCTTTATCCCGGTGTACCGCTCAACACTCGAGCTTGCGTGAAGGACACCACTCTGCCGCGGGGGGGTGCCAGCGACGGTACTGGGCCGATCGGCGTCCTTGCAGGGACAATTGTTATCTTCTCTTACCACATGTTGCGTCAGTCCGATCCTTCCAGCAGCATATATCTTTTCCCACGACACGACAACTTGAAGACAAAAAAGGTACTGATGTTTTTTTTACGCTTTAGATCTCAGCGCGGATGTCTATCCTCCTGTATCAGAGAGCTTCCCGTCCGCGGATGAGTGGTGCCCGGGCCGGTGGGATGCCTGGTTTCCAACTCCATGGTCATATATACCGTTCCATGGCGGGCCTCGATTCTGCCTCGGCCAGCAACTGGCAATCATGGAGATAAGTTATGTGCTCATCCGGATATTCCAGCATTACAGGCGGGTGGAGCTGCGGATGGCCGAGGCTGGGACGGTTGATAAGGACGACTCGCGATGGGAGAAGAGAGGAAGCAAGCCCGAGCTCGCAGAACAATACATGAAGAATCGGCCTCGAATGACAGCTGAGATCATGCTCTATCCCAGGGGCGAGATCAAATTAGCGTTCTTCAAGTGAACGGTCCGCTGGCAACTTGCTTGGTGAATGTTCCAGCCAGTGTTGGAGCATGAGACTTGATTGAGTGCTCTAACCTACGAGGCTGGGAGAACCCCTTATTGTTGGATCTTAGATTAGTTACTTTATTGGGTCAAGGTTGTTGTATGGAGCTAAAGGGAGCTAGAACATATAGGTCAAAGAGTGTAAATCAACAAGTCTGAATCATATAATCTACAGAACTAACTAGTCTTTATATACATGGTCTGCATGACAACATGAAGAAGCTGAGATCTTTATCTAAATGAGACTGTAGTCAATAAGAAATTGAGAAGTGAATCAAATAAAACAAAATGTGACAAACAAAAAACAGACAAGAGACAAAATACAGAAATGACAATGATGACAATTGAAATTGCTGATAGTGATATAATTGAAATGAGATTTTATGAATATATGATATCTAGAATCAGATCTAGATGACACACTCTCTCAACTTCAAATAATTGAATGTGAAGCTATAATTCTTTTCAAACTAGACAATTTTTATGTTTTTTAATTGATCAATAATATCAACAAGTTCTATCATTCAAATAAATTTTTTATGTTTCTGCTGATTTAAATGTTTAGTTAAACCATTTGTCATTATTTGATCAGTAGAAGTTCAAAAAATGATTATATAATTTTTCTGAATTTTTTACTAAAATCAGTATTATTAAATATTCATATAATAAAATTTGATAATTAAAATTGAATTTTTTTATTGATCAGATTGACTGTTTGTTAATTATTACATTCAATTTCTGTAAAATAATTTGAGTTAAGTTATAATTAACTGAATAATTACTTTCATTATTAAATTTTCATATTAATTTAAGTCAGAACTATAAATTTTGTTTCTGTAATAAATATTGTAACTGTATGTTATTTTATAGATTTTTAATTAATTAAATCACTAAAAAATTTAAAAATAAAAATTTCTGTATTATATTGTGATAAATTGTAATCATCAAATACAGTATTTAATATGTAAGAGAAAATTTTATGATGTCATTTCAAATAACTGTCAAATTTGATAACAAATTTTTTTGTGATTTATAAATAATAAATTATTTAATTTATTTCAATTTAATATTGTTTGAACAAATTCATAAAAAATAAAAAAAATTTGCTGATTACTGTCACAATATTGAAACAGATAATTATTATTGTGTAAAAAATGAAATTTATTTTTTGTTGAAAAATATAAATTTAATTAAATCACAAGTGTAGTTTATTTGAAATTTGATTTCAATAAAATGTTTGATAATAATGTAAATATTTTTACTGCATGTTTGAGTTTAAATATAGTAATTATTTTGTCAATATAAAAATTCTGCATCAATCAGATTTATTTAATTAATTAATTATGAAGAATTTGAATTTTGAGAAATCAGTTGAGCTTGCTGATATAATATATTTTTAAAATATTAATAAATTTAACACAGAATGTAACAAATATGTTAATATTTTTTTTATATAAAATTATGATATCATCAATGTAGTAAAACAACATGAGTTTTTTCAATCAATAAATATAGAGACATAATTTTTTTAAAATGACATGAAACTCTAATTGTTTAAAATCTTCATGAAACTGTGTTTTTCAAAGCTTGAGTGATTAATGTAAGTTGTAAAAACTTTAAAAAATTGTAAATATTTTTTGAATTTTTCAAAACTATGAAAAAATTGACAAATAATTTTTAAATAAATATTGTTATTGAGAAATGTATTAACAATATCAAATTACTTTATTTCTAAATCAAAAACAGCTATCAAAATAAACTGCAAACAAGTTCAAGATGAGTTGAGTTTTGAGGTAGGTCAACTTGACTTGTGAGTTTTGAGTCATATGATACTGAAAATGTTAGAGCCTGACCCTGGATCTGAGACCTGTAGTCTAGAGGTGACTGCTGATGACAGAATAGATTTAGTGCTAGAGCAGAGCATTAGAGCTCTGAGATTCTTTATAAACCTCTCCACTTCCAAAACCTCTTTGTAAAGAACCATCTTTGATATTTTGTCAAGTATCTGTCTAGTTGCTAGCTGTTAGTTAGTTGTAAGCTAGTTGAGATCTCAACATAATATTAAAGATCAATTCTATAGCTCTTTGAATATCTTTTTGATAAAAAAATATTATTTCCACTCAACTTATCAAGATCTGCACCTTGTTGCATCTGAATCTTAGCTGATTCTTCATCAAAACCATCTAAATGGCACACCAGCAATGACTTTCAACATGTTGGCAACTGTAAACCTCTCAGACATCAGCAATGTCATCAATTTCTCTGCAACAGAAGATCAGCTGAACATCATTCAAATAAATTGAGTGAATCTTGTCTCAATCTCTCAAGACAATGAAGACTGAAGAATCTCAGTTAAGCATTTTACAGCAGTAGTGAATCATGACATCAACACAACATATCAAAACATTAACAGTGTCATTCACAACTGCTGTGTGCTGAACACTCAAATCAACATCAACACACAAATTGAGATTACTGCACTGAAGATCTGAATCACTGTCAAAAACAATTAAATTAAAGCAATGCAAAATCAGATTGAGAACATCATTAAAAAATGTAACAATTTCAGAAATGCATGTGTCAGAGTTTATGTGATAGAATCAAAAACTGCAATTGAGAAAGAGAAAAAATTGATCAAAATTGATGACTCAAAACATCTCATGAATGAAAAGAAGTCTCTGTTTGAGTATTGAATTTTCTGAATGTAAATTAAGTTTCAGAAGAATGCAGATCATTTTCTTACTAAATTCAGCAAAATTGCATACATTAAAAGCTGAATGAATGACACTACAGTTCATCATTTAGCTTTTTATTTTCATGAAGATTACTCAGAACAATATATTACAGTGACTGAAATGTTTAATTATTTCTGAAGCATTTATGAGAATCTCAACAAACTTCTTAATGTGAAGAATGATTATCAATGTTTGCACATAAAAGATGATAATAATTATCACTTCTTTATCATGAAGTTTTTGCATCTGACAGAGAAGACAAAAATATTCAAAAAACATTATCAGAATGACTTTATGATCAAGCTTTTCTATAAGATGCAATGAACAGTAATCATTATGAATGTCATCACTAAAAACTTTTATATGTTTCAGAACATCTGCTCACACACAGCACACACACTGAAATTAATTTCACTGACAATAACAGCATCAAGTCATCAGAAAGCTGACATAATGCAGATCATTAACAACTTTATCATAAAAATCTGTTCATCAGTTTCAGTATCAGATCAGCAATCAATTTCAGTCTGAATCTGCAAAAACACTACAGAACTGAATATCAGTTAAAACTAACTAAAAAATATTCAGTGTCATAACTG
>LJPK01001759.1:0-15105 GCA_001430945.1 Amauroascus niger
TGTCCTGAAGAGGTGAAGCGAAATGAAGATGAGAAGCAGCTGGGAAAGGTTTTGGATGAGCTGTGAATAGAGGATGACATGGTGCATTTCAAATACACGTTCTAAGAGTACTAAACAAAGGGAGCTATTAACTCCCTAATCTGTGGTCTAGACCAACTCTATTTCACTCCTTTCTCTGGCTATATACCTGATGATCATCACCTAGATTTCTAGAAGCTACTTTCTACATTGCTACCATTTTTGAATCTCTATATATTTCTCTAAAAATCCAGAATTCCAGTATGGTAACTAACTAATTTCAATCAGAGGCTAGAGCACACCTGATCAACTGCATGTCCCATAGTTATTAACTAGTAGTACAAGCTGTAACTACAATACAGCCAATGTTGATTTCAGGAAGCTAGTTACAGTTGTAATAGTTAGTTTGTGTAACAGGAATAACCATACGGAGTACATATAAATCCATCACAGCCCATAGATCATAGAACCTGACTTTCAAAATCTTTTCTCGAATCTCTTCCATTGTTTACTTTTCCCCTGTGTAATGGCTATAACAAAGACTACCATTAAATCAGGAAATGGTGTTGACAAACCACGAAAGGGTGACGGAGTGGGAGTTGCCTATATTGGCTATCTTTATGACCCAGTACAACAACACAAAGGAGAAGTGTAAAACAAACCTTCATGTTTTGCTTTATGGCTTTGCTTATTGTTATCAGGTTTGATAAAACTGAACAGAGGGGTCATGACTTTCATTTTCTTGTCGATGAAGGTCAGGTGATTAAAGGTAATTCATATCCAATTTTAGATTTGATTCATGTTCTAACTTCTTTGTAGGTCTTGACAAAGGTGTACAAGAGATGACTTTAAATGAAGAGTGTATATTGATTATTCCTCCGTAAGTATTCAATTGAATTACTCATCAGCCGGAGTTGTTAGAAAACTAATATTGAGTGAATAGCGATGATGGATATGGGAAGCAGTAAGTCTTTGTGACAAGATATCTTACTCAAGTACTGACAAGTCTCTAATGTATTAGTGGGTTTCCTAAGCTGATTCCTCCAGACTCTACCCTCATGTTGTAAGTTCCATGTGACATTCTTGGTGAATTTGATTTCAGTCTAACAAGAAACTCAGCAATATCCATCTGAAGAAGATATGGCGACTTCTTGAACCAGATCAAATTAGAGAGAATACAAAGATTTTGGAGGAGCTGGAGGTAGAGAATTGACATCATTATGTAGCTAAATAGGCATGGAGGGGGTTATCTGAGAAAGCGAGCGGCCCCTTGGAGGTAGTTAAGTGTACATGTTTACATGAGATTCTTGGTGCCGCTGCGCGCCGCGCTACCCTTCTAGTCAATGAGGAAGTCCCACAACAGCTAACTACTTAGTTCTCTTTTTATATTTTTTGTTCATACCAGTCGCAAATGTGGGTAGGAGTTATGTATGCTCACTAGGATATGTTCAACCAACCATCATATTTCTAGATAATAGAGTACAGGTTTCTTCTTATAATTATAAATTACCGCGAAGGTTGTCTAAAAAGGAATTCCTGAGGAGTGCCTGACAGGTCAGGGCAGAAAGGCGGAAGTAGAGATCCCAAGAATGAGGTAAGGGTCATGGCCTCCACTAATCACCCTCACCACGGCGCTTCCATCCTAAGCCACGAATTTTAGAAGGCCAGATAAAATGTTGAATCAATAGATAGCTCAGCTCTGTCCATCATGAATAGTTCAGAGGTGTTCTTATTGTCTATATTGATCTATCATCATGCATCCTGTTTTAACCCCCAACTGTCGCAGCATTCAGCAGATACGGCGGCGATGAAAGGCAACACTAAAAAGGTTGCTGCACTGCTACTGCATTGAGTGTTATAGCCAGGTGGATTTCATCGGTGCTGAGTACATACTAGCGTGGGATATATACTTTACGATAAACTTCATGCCACAGCATATGCCAGATTGTGACCGCTCAAGGTTCCAAGAGATGCGATATAAGCGGAAGACGTCGCTAGAACACAAGCTGTGAGAATACTCCAAGAACTGCTTTAGTGATATTTACATTTCAATCTCTGAACTTGGGACAGGACAGACTGTCAGCTGCCCGAAAGGATGGCAAGAGGAGAGTCGAAACTACTCTCTAACCACAAATGCTGATTCAAATACCTTTCCTCCTTCCCAGAAAGTCTTGGTGAGTCTCCTCATAGTTTCCAAGTTAGGATTACTCATTAGTCAATAGGACAAATTTTATCCCCCCGTTAATCGAACAACAACGGCGAATTATCCAAAATAACCTTCGGATATGGCGTTATAGTATTGAGAGACCTGGGAAAGCTGCGGTGGGTTTCCGGATACTTCTTGGAAGAGTCTAGGACTATTTCTTAGGCAGGCGGAGTAAGGGAGATTGGTAGAATGGTAATATGTCAAATAGGAATGCGGAATAAAATATTGGAAGAATGCAGAATATTTTTACTATAGAATAATAGAAGTAAGGACACACAACTGGATTAGGGACAGCCACTCTACATCAAAACACATGGAGAGAAGCAGGAACATGGAGAGGATTAGGGACAGCCATGAGGAAGCAGATAATGTGGAAAGGAGTAGGGACACGGAGCAGACTAGGGATAGCCATACGGAAAGTAAATAACGTGGATGCCGGGAGTATTGGGGCTAGCCACGAAGATCATGGTTCATGGCCTATACTGTATAGGACGGATCGCCGGGGAAGTATCAGGCCTGCCACAATACTATGGTTCATGGTCCATAATTAAGACTGTAGAGTAAAACTGAAGGAGACTGGGGAAAGTTCATGGCCTGCGTGGATTCAGTGCCTGGAGCATCAGGGCCAGCAACGAAACATGTGGTTCATGCTCACAAAGCTTGTAGTTCATGGCCTGTATAAATAGAATGCCGGCCGTATTGGGGTCGGCCAGAAAGTTTGTGGCTCATGGTCCATACTGGGAGCATCGGGGTCTGCCACAGGGGCTTGTGGTCTTTGTTCTGCGAGGATGAAATGCTGGTAGCATGAGGGCCGACTGAGGTCTGAGGCGGGAAATATTACGGCCAGAAAAACCCTCAGGCTGAACATCCTACCAAACAACAGAACCGCACGAGGGACAGCCACTCAGCCTATCCAGTTCGAGTTTAAGACATGAAATTCCCCGGATGTGAAGGATAAAGAGAACAGAGGAAAAATATGAAACCCTAAATACATATCATGTGTACATGCCAGAGACGTGAGTAAACTCTCGAGAGTAGTCCTCGTTTGAAACCGACGCTTGCTCGATATACTTATAGCTAACACAACTACCATCATCTGTTGCGAGTGCGTGTGCCATGGACATTAGATTTTTGATCTAGCTCGCTGTCTTAGTGGAAGACCTGAACTGAGAAGGTTACAACAGACTTACCTCCCGGCCGTTGAGCTCTAATATCGCGAGGCGATCCAAGTCAGTATCGCCAATAACCGCCGGTCCTTGATGCGTACATGCGCGGGTGGCAAAACTCGCCCATATGTCCTTTCGCTGAGGTTGGCTCAGATTATCGTATTTGATTTTCATATGAAGCCTACTAAGAATTGCAGGATCAAGGAACTCCATTTCTCGGTTTGTTGTGAGAAAAAAAATTCCCTGAAAATACTCCAGCATGCGAAGGAAAATCGTAACCGTAGCGTCCTTGAAGGCATTGAGAGACGCTCGACGTTCGAGGAAGACATCAGCTTCATCCAGTAGAAGAAGGGCGTCGAACCGCTTAGCGATTTGAAAGATGCGAGTGAGATTGTCCTCAAGTTGATCAGGGTCCACAGCTAGTTGGGCAGCAGATATCTAAATTGATTAGTCAAAATTGCAAGCTATCCAATGAAAACTGGACTTACAGAGTGAAGTGGTCGCTTAAAATGTTCAGACATGGCCTCAGCAGTCAAAGTCTTGCCCACACCTGGTGGGCCACTGAGTCAATTAGCATGAATAATACACTAAGGTTTATGAGGGAAGGACCTACAATAGAAGGACATTCAAGCCCTGTCCCTTGCCCTCGACAAAGTCATCAAATGGAAGGGACGGAACAATCCCCAACCGGGTCTTTGCGAGTGCCATCAGAGTATGTTTCCTGTCATCTGGAATAGTCAAGCTCCTGAAAAGACTGGATGACCACTTGATATCGCAGATGTCATCTACAGCAAACTCGTCTGGGACCAGGTCAGTGGTTGCTATAACAGTGGCAAGAAGAGCTTACAGAAAGCATGATCCTTAAAACTAAAACCAGGAACCGAGGGACAGCATATCAAATAATCATCATCTGTCATGCTGGAGTTTTCGGTATTAGTGCTCCTGAATTGCTCTTTCTCTTTCATCTGCTGCTCATCCTCAAGTTCATCCAAGTCGAACCAAATATTTCCATGCGTGTCGGATCTCATTGAGCTCGACACCTCAACGCGCGGGCGGTGGTAGTTCGGGTTCATTTCATAGAAGAATGCCGCATCGATGCCGATACGGCCATTAACTTTCACCTGTACAGCCTCCCTTTTGCGCATTAAAAAGGCCGTCCCATGGCAATGCCGGATGTGTGTTCCCACCAATTCACAGAATTTTTTCCCGCGTTTGATAAGGTTTTGCCTTATTTCTGAGTGCTGAGGGTGGTATTCGAGTGGAAATACCGGCAAGGTATGGATGGCTCGCAGACCTGAAAACTTTTCAACTATCAGGTGAATACCAGATCTTCCCAGAGATTTTCCATCACAGTCAATGTAGCTGCAGTTGAGTTCATAATACTCAACACCTGTGTGTTTTTTTTTCTGTTCGACAGCATTCAACATCACACATCGAGACTTCCCTGTTCCGAAGCATGTGGCATATAAAATACATCCAGGCTTCATGACAGCCCAAAGCAAGTCCCACGTAATTTGTCCAGCTTTTAGTTGCGGTAGGAGTTGTTCGGTCACTGACTGATATGTGCGAGCGATAAAGTTGACAAACAGAGATATGTGTTTTGGCTCGTCTTCGGGGGCACCCGCTGCTCTTGCCTCATATCTCTTGAGGTCAGGGAGAAAATTATACAGGAGCTTCTGATCAATCTGCGCCTGGTTAGTTACTGCCTGGGCCACTATGCAAAACATACAATAGGCTTATCTTCCTGCAGGCCAATAGCTTTTGCAGCGCCCATAACATGCCGCAGGGCTTTCTGAATGAAAACCGAGTTGATGCGAACAGTAACACTTTGCTTCAAGGAAGGCATATCTGTTATGCTGGTTAATACGAGTTTACAAACATGATAGAATCCGGGTAGACTCACCAGTTCGGGTTCTGACAACGAAGGCGTACTGATCAAGCTCATCAATGCCCTTCTCTTCCAGTGCTTCTCTCGTCTTATACTGTGATGTTGCCTTATCCCAGCTGCAAACCGGTCAGTCTGGTAAAATATATCAAGACTCAGGACGTACATTTCCTCAACCCGCTTGAAATCGGGTATAGACCCCATTGGAACATCTTTAGACTTGGACGTGGGCGGCTTGCTTGGTTCAGAGGTTGAGGCTTCTGCCTTGGGCTCAGATGCAGCGACAGTGCGCACCGCTTCAACGAGGAGACGTGCAAACCCTTCCATTTGGCCCCATGCTATCCCAGGTAGAGGACTTTTGTTGGTTGGAGTGGATGGGGGCGTCCGCGTTGGAGATGGGGTGGCAGGAACCTTCCCCTTAAGATTCGTTGCTTCAGGCATCGTGATAGGTGGGTATGCAAAATTATCAGCAATAAAGTGCACTATTTGAGAATTTCTCGCAATGTCCACATTCAAGGAATTGATCCGCTCATTGCCTCAGGATTTGGGGGGATTTTGGCTCCTTTTATGTCTCTGCCACCCTCTCCAACCTCGACCACTGCACTCGCGCCTGCTTGCCTTCATTGCAAACCATCAAGCCTTTAGCGAGGTCTGGACCAGGTTCGTTTTTCAGGATGAAGAGGAATATTGGGTCTGGCTTGCAGTAGTAGGGCGATGTGCATCTTTGAACTTTTCAGAAGAAGGCCCATTCTGGGCTTAACAGTCGAAAAAGGTACTGCTTGTGTATTGATGTGCAACAACAAAAATGAGGGCGTCAGCATCATGATTGGCCATCATTACCCAAAGCATCAATGAAAACTTCAATTCAATCCTTGTAATTGAGAATCTCAGTCTTTGTGCATTATTCAGTTTCCACTCCCCACTAGTGACGTATCTAACCAAACTAACTTTTCGTCTTGCATGAGCGGGTACCAGATCAAGGCGTCTTCTGATTGGATACCCATCTTCCCATATGAGGACTCTAGGCTTGGCACTTTTGCGCCCCCACATTGCTTGTTGATTTAAACCATGCGAGTTGCCAAACCTTCCAGAGAGAAGCGAGGCACTCTTTCAGAATGGCCACTCCAGAAGAAATAATCACGCAAATTGACCAGATCAGCAAGTGCATATGCGAGATTGATTTGGATGACTCGGCATTTAGCAAGTTAAAAGACAAAATCGCATGGCTATCTGCCCGGACCTCGGTCTATCACTCATTGGAAGGCCTTGCCAAGCATCTGCGAAAATCCTCTCCCCTTCCTCACGGGAATGGAAGGTTCAGCAAATTTCTGGAAGTCCTGTACGGGAGTCAAGCAAAATCTATCTCGGCTCATGTATTACGATGGGAAAAGATACGCGGCCTATCGCCCGAGGCTTTGCTACTCATTGCGGGAGCCTATACTCCACTGGATATCACAAAAATGGGTCGCGTCGAATTCGAATGTTTGATGAACTACACAAAACCATACCTGGATGCAAGGCCTTTGCCTGAAAAATGGATATTTCGTCGGGAGATTCAAATGGCAATAGCAGCTAGCTCTGATTTAGAAAACATATCTGAGTTCAGGAAATGTGCGGCTCCGAATCCAATCTCTGAGAAACAGACTGATGAAGTTAGGGTACTTCAAGCTCGAGTTCAACACCGAAGTTGAGGGCGATAAGTGCCACAGGAAGCGACGCCGCGATGATTCGCCTCCGCGAGACGAGGCATCAGATGGCCACACGAATGACGGTCTCGATTCACAATTGCATTTACGCCATGGCAGGATGGTGCGGAGTACAAACGCATGCATACCAGATCAGCAAAACTACTTGCGGGAGCCAGAAGCTGGATCTCGATCACCGAGTAGTGTAGCGGAGGCACAGAACACGCAGGTATCTGGTGCACAGCTGGTCGCTGGGAAGCAAACACAGAATACAAGAGGTAAGTGCCGCAATACCTGATGCATTGAAACAATTCTAACAATACAATAATGCAGAAATTCAATATATGTTCTCAAAATCCCCAGCCAATCTCGCACCCCTCCTTGGGGACTTATTATCCGATGCAATGCGCGCTAGTAATCAATGGGCTTCAGAACAAAGAGCAGGGGAATCAACAACAGAATGTTTGACGGTCTTGATACCCGAAGAGGTAGAAGAGGATATTTCCATCACACTTTGGGCTGGTCGAAGACAGGCAGATCGAATCATTGAGATATTCAGGATGCGGAGGACCTGGTCAGCGTCACCCAGCCGTCTATCACTTCCACCTCATGGTCCTTAGGAATTTGGAATGGCTCCTCCGTCTTGATATCTCTCTTGTCCGGTAGCTGGGGGTTTTTTGCGGTCCCAGGTTTTGATACTCGGAGCAGTGCGCCTTTGAACGTCATGGTTCTTTCGTAGTTGACTGCGTTAAATATTTTGAAGGCTATATATCGTTGTTGCTCTATTATGTCTCCAATCTAGGTCACAACTCGCGATTAGCTTGGGTAGCACTCTTAGATTTCAGAATATGTACCGCTTCAGCCATTGTTTTAGTGCGGAGAGGGGGCCCGTCGAAAACTGATCTAGTAGATGTTAATAGATGGTGCTGGTGGTTTTGGGTTAACGTCGTACCGAACTTAAGCACACTTTGGAGTCAGCAGCTGACAGAAAGGGTTGATTTTATCATAAGTGGTTGTACAGTCAGACGGACTTTGATATATCTGATGACAGTAAAATTTTCTTGTTGAATGGAGGGGCAAGACATTCAGAACCGTAAAAAAGCAGATCTTGCTGCGGGGCAATACTTTGGATCCTCTTGGTTTTCTGATGACAACATGCATGTGACCTTGCTCAGGCAGCAATGCATGAAAGTCTGCGTGCGATGCTTGGGCCAGTCGGACGCAGTTTGGTTCCTACAGAAATTTTCAATATTGACCCATTTTTGAGAAATCCAAACTTGGCACTGGATGAAGGTTTCTCCACCACTATCAAAAGGACTATCGGCGTAGCCCAGGGTTTCGCAATGCTTCATGATTGTACAAACCCCTAGGTTACAATGAAAGACAGGTGAGGGTAAAGTACGCCACTCCATGTATAAGGGGCACATGCCCGCTTCTTAATTCCCTGATAATAAAAACCTCGAGAGCAACCCTTCCGTTTGATAGCTTGCTCCCATGAATGGCCTCCTTTCACAATACTGCAGCAAACTGCTTCATCCTGTCTGACTTCTTCAGTTTATCCAGTCTGCCCTCTATGATGACTGGATACCCCAGTTCTCACCAACACGCTCTCTCCAGACCAGTCAAATTGAGTGTGAACACATATCAGTGTTCGGAGCCGGTGCAGCATACCCCATCCCTAGACGATTGTGAAGCGGCTGAGAAGCGCCAGTCTGTCTGGTCCGCATTCTGGCTTGAAGAAGGCCCCAAAGCCCATGTCTCGCCACACTGCTCCTTTGCAAAGCGATTTCTACAGCGGCTTTCGGCCCTCAAACAAAAGTTCCTATCATGCGTGCAGAGCATGTGGGCAGCAATCAACTCAGCCTGCCGGAGGATTCGTGTCAGCTTTGGCCGAATGCGCAGGCTCTAGTCACTGCCTTCGCGTAATACGTACTCGTGAATTTTCTGTGGTTCAATCCGTGAACTCCCCGGGAAGCCCACCTGTCGGTAGCGGTGAGACGCTCCTAACCCCGAAAGATATGAGCCCCTCTCAGTCCGTTGCCCTCCGCACCCTCAATACGCCAATCCGAGGAGCCAGCACACCTGTACCTGCGAACCATGGCTGTAGCCTCCCGAAGGAAACAGGGCACATCAGACGTCCGAATGGCAGCATAATACATGCCAAGAGACCATACTTTGAAGCCGAAAATTGGCGTAAGCCACCTTCCCTTTTCTCTGCCCTCCTCTTGGCCGCTTAGATATATATGGCATATGCTAAGCCTTGCTCAGGCCTGCTAAACACTGCATTATACGGAGAACCACCAACTAGGAAGCGGGAGCGATCAATAGAGAGCGAACAAGGGATCCAACGGCCTTGGAGAAAAAGAACTGGGTCAAGCGCTGTTCGACAGGCAAAAACCTTCGATACAAGCCCTCTGGGGAACGGTTCCGCGGGTCGAGGAAAACCCGTGCGTCTCAGACAAGGGCTGCCGCATAAAGTGGAAACATTGCAGCAAACGCGCCAAAGCAAAGCTTCTTATTTCCCCGTTGACTCCTCCGCCATTGATGATGACTGGGAGGATGTGGTAGAAACGGTACTCCACTTCCAAAAGATATACCCGAAAACGCCGCCCTTGCCGCTCCAATGGATTCAAAATCAAGTGGTCACTAAGGATATCCCAAATCGCGACGAGCTGCGGCGGGAATTTGTCCGCAAGGAACTGGAGGTTATTTCCAGAGAAATGGTTCAAGAGCGCAAAGCCAATCAGGGGCCGTTCGCTACAGCTACCGGATACCTAAAATCGTGTTCGGGAAACCGCTTCATGGGCGATAGGAATTCCCGGTAGTTAGCGATTCTATTGTTGCTTAAGTAACTGAAATTGCCTTTTCGAACATGAACGAAGAGACCTTATATGTTTCGGGCTAGAGAAGCATTCATGTTGGCTTTGAGCTTGAAAGGTTCGGCTCGCTGCCATTTCAAGTTCCCTGGAATCACCCAACTCAAGCATTGTCATGTGATGCCACCCGGATGAGTCATTATCGCAAAAGCCAAAAGTCCTTTTTTTGGATTCGGATTGCTAATCTCCAATTGTTCACAATTGAATTATTTTGCTACAGAACGCTCTTGAATTATTGCAGACAGCGTAATATTATTGACTCAGGCTACCGGACACAACCTTGGTATCCAAGGGGAGAGCTGTTTGCTGAGACAAATAGTATTTTCTATCTAGTAACTCTTGATGTAACCGGTAATATCCTGACGACAAAATCCACAGGTTGTTGTATCAGGAGATAGGCAGTCTGAGCAAAATCTATGTCCACACAGAAGAGTTTTCCATTCCAGTGGGATGGTATAACATATTGAACATTGACATTGATGCTCCAGCTCGTGAACTTTGGCCTCAAGCTTGCTTCTCTGCTCACCAATATCCTAGGTGGGTTCATCCCAAGCATCGCGCCTTTTAATACTGACATTGAAGAAGTGTGTTCAAAGACTGACCAGTCCAGGTCATAGCTGGCTCCCAGAAGACTATTTATTACATTCACAGACCAATTTTTGTACAAATGACTACCTCTGGCCAGACACATTCAACACGAACGACTACCTCTGGCTTGATATATTCCAGGCGGGCAATTAGTGGCCTGTGGATGCGACACAGGAACTGACCGCTTCTGAATTTATTCGGGAAGACCAGAATTAGGAATAACCAAACAGTACCAGTGCGGGGTATAATAGGCGTGCTTTATAACTCGAATGTATGTTCCAGTTTTTACGTGAAGTCTCGCGACGACGTTAGGTTCGTAAGAAATGGTAGCGTTTGATTGTCCGTTGATGCTCAAAGGAATGGCGTCATATGGATAACGATTCGCAGGAGGGCGAAAATGGATATTGTCATCCATCTGAAACACGCGATAGTCCGGGTTCTTTTGAAAGCCCTGCAGCATATTAGTTAATGTAATGGTAATATGTTGTTTAGACCGACCATTTTGCGAAAGAGTGGCTCGATTCTCATATCCAGATCCGGGTCAACGCATTCATTCATCCCATGGATGTGCTTAAAGGCCGTGGTGGTTTCGCATAACCAGCTTTCAAGCTTCTCACATTCGTCAATAATGTCCGGAAGAGAGTGCTCTCTGGGAAGAGGTTGTGCCATTGCTAGGAGGACCGTCGCGCTACCCAAGTTTGAGAGTGGTTACTGTGCTCTTTGCACCGCAGATAAATGAACATTTAGGAATAGCTGAACCTTTGTAAATGCAGAAGAGGGGTGTTTTGATATGAAGGAGGGGCTGAAAGGGGACTATCACGTGCCATGATGTCAACCTGCGGTTCACGCTTGAGATTTCCACCCATTCTATAACTATTTTTCTTCGGCACTTGAATTGCTTCCTTTTTATTTCGGCCCGCCTGTTTGGAGATTTGGCGGCCAATCCTGACTCCCCACACTTGGTTTTAGAATGTAAGTAGGAGCAGATGACATTTTGCCAGTGGACATACCAAATGGACATCAAACCTGCAGAGATAACTATGCCAATAGCTCTACTCTGTAATTGTTACACATGATATGAGATCAGGTCACAGTCAAGACACCAAGATCCAGATGTCAAGGTACAATGGAGAGATTTTTCTCTCCGCCGAAGAGTGTTATGGGACAAGAAGATGCTGCTGCAGCAATGCGTGGCATCCAGAAACCAGCAGAAAAGTCTGGACAGATTCACATTTTCTTTTAACTTTCAATTTCCTTTTGAATGTTACAACCACACTCCTTTAATATGTTTTATCTGCCTTTCGATTATGTTTATAGTATCAGGTCGGCGCTGGCGACCACTTTTCAGGGCGCCCGCATAGCTGCTGACAAAGCGGCTGGGACGGTGGATGACATCACTAATCAATCAATCAATCAAACCATTAAAACGCGAGTTGGAAGTTGTTCTCAAGGCGCGCCGCCCTCCACGACCAGATACGTTTTCTTATCAATCAAACATACCTCACCATCCATCTGATTCCCTGAATGCAACAACTGCTTGCCAACGATATCAAGATGGCTGAGCTTTCCACCGCCGACCGCATGGCCATTGAGAAATCCCAACTCAAGGAATCGCTGGACGATCTCCATGGGCGGCTCAAGGCAGCTGACCCAGGCTTCAAGAAACCCAAACTCGCCAAGGTCAGAGGATTGCCAGAAAGCGGTCAGTTGCAATGAATAAACTTCCTTGAATGTTCAATTTACGTTTCTTGGTGAAACACCACACTGGTTCCACATTCTGTTGAATGATTTCTTCCGTGGTTCGCCCCAGGACATTCTCCACCTCGCAGGCAGTCTGCTCTCCACTTTTATGCTTAAAATAGTAGTTTGAGAAGAATCTAGATTACACCTAGACTGTCGGCGAGTGCTTTAGGTAACAAAACAGGAAAATGTTCAGCTTTTATATAAAAGCCTTCCTTTCTCCTCGTCGTGTCAGCGATCTCCACTTTCTTTACCATCTAGGTCAACGAAGGTGCGGGTGTTGTTATCGTTGTCGTCGTTGGTCGTATCAGTCTGATCCTGTGACGTATTTGTTTCTAGATCTGGAGTGTCCGTAGGTTTCGAACAGTTCTCATAGTTCTTGTAGCGACAGCCAGCTTCCGCGTCTCTTTGCCTTTGACAGCTACAACACAAATATGAGTCTATGCACCAACGAAGAAACGAATTTTTGAAGGGCTTACCCCTTAAATGCAGGCCAGCTTGAAAGTTCTGCTAGTTTCTCCGGGCTGATATCACACCTCTCCAAGAAACTATTGAGGGAGCTCCTATTCATACCAACCACGAATCCGTTAGAGCCGATGGAGATGGCAACCGCAACCAGTTTGCCATAAAAGGAAAGGGCAAAGATTGGTCGACCAGGCTGTTTACGACCTTGTGTACCCCCGAAATATCCTACGGTGGTAGCAGCTTCAGCTAGCTCCGCAAGCTGGGCTTTGGAGATCCCAAGTTTCTCGAATTCCGCCGCGTGTGCCAGCATGTGTTGATATCCTGCAGATGCCGAACCATCTTCAATCCATAGGACCTTTCGCTCCACGCCCGGCACTTCATTGGTTATGCTCCAAATCCGAAGGACTCTCTCGTGGTTTATTTTAAGACCGTGTGATGCCACACCGATTATGAGCTCCTCCCAATCTTTCGGAAGGTTACTATTGAGTGCCTTAGAAATTAAAGTCAAACGAGAGGTGTTATCCATTTTAGATTCAAGGCTTGAATGTTTCACGGGGAAAGTATGGAATGAAAGTTTATGTGAAGGTTAAGAGTTCCACAGCAAACTTGAGGCGGGGCAAACTAGTGATTTATGACATAACTAACTCATCACGAAACCGCATAACCATTGTGCTCAATTAGTATGCCTTCCATTACTACATCCGGCGTAAAGTGCCACTACTTCAGGTTTATTTCTCCTTTCCCAGCTTATCGGAACAGTCTGAGGAGTCTTAAGGTAGCTAATCCTTCCCCTGATGTTAGAATCGCTTGCTGAGCTAGATAAGCCAAGCCCACGCCTCCGAACCTTGACGTCCGTCCGCAAAGTTCGGTCGAAAAATCTCAACCATGGCAATTCCATTGCGGCCTTTGGAGTTGTTTAGACGCCAGAACCAGAAAACAGTCAGTTACTGGTGTCCGCCGTCCCAATTACCACCTTCCGTCCAAGACTCAAGAAATGAGCCCTTACAGCACCCGAAAAGCGAGAGTGGTAGCGGAATCCAACCGAATTCGGAAGGCCCTGAAAGTTCTTATCATGCCGTAACATCGTTTCTAAAGGCACCTTTGTGGAAATGTACACATGCGGTAGCACTGCTAAAACGATTGTTCATTGCACGGAACTCTCTGGCTGACAGATGCCTCTTGTTTGAAACCGCATATGGACTACAGCTCACCGTCGATAATTGCGATGGCATCGACGTTACTCTTAAAGTTGCCACAGAAATGCATCGGAGACACGGAGCAGAATGTGGAAGAAAAAGATTTCAGCTATATAATTACCGGTTGTTTCCGGACTGGCAAACATCATATCTCTGGTATGATACGACCTCGCCTCACAGCCAGTCCGATGAGGTTCACGTCGACGAAGAAATAATTGAGCATCGGTATCCCACACTAGCACCATTCTATTTTTCATGGCAAGATATTTATGAAACCTTGTTTACAGCGCAAGGGTGTGATCATGGAAGTGGTTCCGATGTTTTCCCGAATATTGCTGCTCGTGTAGGTTGGGAGGTTGAAGGCTTTTTAATTGCATGCTGGCTGGTGCTACAGAATGATGTCGCACAGGTAAAATATGAGCCTGGAACTGGGGTGTACTTGATTAAAAAGGACAACTTGGGTTACACTCTGCGACAATTTCTTGTAGATACAGATTCTTTACTATAGCTGAAATGAGTTGCGAACATTAATCATTGCATGAATCACTATATGAACCGTGTTCATTTTCGCAGGCCCTATGTTGTTTTATGACTGCAGGCGACTGGAATGTTGTGGAGTGAAATATGAACCGTAACCCTTGATCTGTCCTAAATGTGGTTACGGGCTGGCAGACTTGGTGATGGGTGATCTTGCTTTGGAACAGCATCGTGAATCGTACCATATCCTACAGGATGGACCAGATGGAGCATCTTGTGAAGTGGTGGAACGTCTCAGAAAGCCGTTTGATGAACTTATGGCTCAGATGGCCCCAAATCCACCTACGGAGTCAACGCGGTATCTACACAGTTATCTCTACCCACTGTGGTTCATCCTGGAGGAAAGAGTACCTAAGAGCACCAGCTGCATTCAGCCACATTTTGAGATGGCCCTCACACGACAGGAGTTTGTACGTCTGGGTGAATATGTGAACAGTGAGTTCCTTCAACCGCACCTGTCTCCACTACTTGACTTGAAACTCAACAAATACTTGTTGTGTCAAGTACAGGTTCTGGCTCAAACACAGCATCTGGTTCCATCTAAGGTCCTTGTGGATGGTAGTGTGTACTTCTTCAAACCTTGGGTGTCAGGTTGGTTACATGGATACTATGAGCTGCAGTCATACAAGAAGATACTTATGGACACTAAGGCAAGCCTGCTGCCTGCCAATGCACACATCTGTCACCTTCACAGTCTGATTATTGACAATGATTCTCACATCCTTCAACACTATCTTCTCAAC